>CAUYON010159293.1:0-20059 GCA_963573935.1 Arctocebus calabarensis | reverse complement strand
TGTAGTCCCAGCTACTTGGGAGGCAGAGGCAGGAGACTCGCTTGAGCCCAGGAATTGGAGGTTGCTGTGAACTGTGATGCCACGGCACTCTATCCAGGGTGACAGCTTGAGGCTCTGTCTCAAAAAAAAAAGTAGACTCAGGAGTAGCAGGATTGAAAAAAAGAGAAAATGCAGTAGAGTTTAGAGTATGGTGGGAGAAGTACAGGAAAAGCCACAGGGAATTTCTTTTTTTTTTGCTGGGGCTGGGTTTGAACCTGCCACCTCCAGCATATGGGGCTGGCACCCTACTCCTTTGAGCCATAGGCGCTGCTTGGAAAATTCATTTTTTGTTTTATTATTCCTTTTTGAGAGAGTCTCACTCTGTTGCCCTGGGTAGAGTGTTGGAGTTTCTTCATAGCTCACAGCAACCTCAAACTTGGGGGCTCAAGAGATCCTCTTGCCTCAGCCTCTGGAGTAGCTGGGACTGTTGCAGGAAGACAAGGCCCAAAGGAGAGAAAGAGCACCCAAACACCACGTTTATAAGAGGAAGGGCTTTATTCACAGCTAGGGGCTTACAGCATAGAAGAATTCCAAATGGCCACGCTCCCAGACTGGCTTGATCTTTCCCTTTTTATTGACAGTCAAAAAAATTCCACCCCTGGGCGGCACCTGTGGCTCAAAGGGGTATGGTACTGGAGGTGGTGTGTTCAAACCCAGCCCTGGCCAAAAACTGCAAAAAAAAAAATTCCACCACACAGGTACCCTTCTCATTGGCCAGTTTGAATCAAGCGGGAGATGCTATTCCAGCCCCCACCTAACTACAGTATTTAACAGAACTTGGAAACTTCCAAGTTCTAGGAAGTTAAGTTTACAAATTCCTAAGGGCTGAGTCACCATGGAGAGGACCCTACAGGTGTATCCCTGTGGTCTCTTTGAGAAGACTGGTTCTCCCAGACCTCACCCTCCTTGGTTATCCTCTCTCAGGACTATGGGCATGTGCCACAACGTCTGGCTAGTTTTTCTAGTTTCTTTTTGTAGCAGAGAAGGGGTCTTGCTCTTGCTCAGGCTGGTCTCAAACTCCTGAGTTCAAGTAATCCATCCACCTTGGCTTCCAAAGTGGTAGGACTACAGATGTGAGCCACTTCGCCTGGCCATGACAGATTTCAGAGGACAGAGGATTGACTTCAAACAGGAGCGCCTTATGATGGATTCCTGAGCTTTGTAGAAACTTTTCTTGATCTTTACTTCCTCAAAGTTCTCACTGCCATTTGTAGAAATCTCTGTAACAGAGCAAAGTAGCAAATAAAACAAGGATTTTGTGGAGGCAGGACAGTCCTGGATTAAAATCTTTGCTTTCTCTAGCCATGCATATATGAATCTCACCTTCCTCATCTGCAAATTGAGCACAATAATCCTTATTTTAGTCATTGTAAAAGAAGCTATGCTGGGCGTGGTGGCTCACAACTGTAATCCTAGCACTCTGGGATGCCAAAGCAGGTGGATCGCCTGAGCGCACGTGTTTGAGGCCAGCCTGAACTAGAGGGAGACCTCACCTGTAAAAGTAGCTGGGCATTGTAAGGGGCACCTGTAGTCCCAGCTACTTGGGAGGCTGAGGCAAGAGAGTCGCTTGAGCCCAGGAGTCTGAGGTTGCTGTGAGCCATCATGCTATAGCACTCTACCAGGGGCAACAGACAGACAGACACACACATACACAAAGGAAGAAGCTGAGGCAAAATTAATGTAAGTGGAGAGTTTATTTGGGCCAAGCTTTAGGATTGCAACCTGGGAACAGAGTCAAGTTGCCCTGAATAAACACTCTGATTAGCAGGAGTTATAAGTTGATTTTTAAAGTCAAAAAAGGGAGATGGAGTGGATGATAAAGTTATTTGTCAAGAATTCTCATTGGCTTACAGAAATAACATTGATTAGTGATTGGCTCTACACTTTTAAGCTCCAGGATGTGGGTTATAGAGTTATTAGGTTGATTTATGGTTACTTGTGGTAGTAGCAAATAGTTTCAGTAAATGAATGCAAAGCTCCAGAAGGTAATAGAACAGGACGGTTGTCTCATCTTTCTGTCCTTTTGGGACCAATAATTTATAAGGACTCACATTTCTCAAGACAAAAATTCTTTTCTCACTTCATAGGGCTATTTTAAGAGCAAGCCCAGGATAATGCCTAGGACATAGTTAGGTCAGTGAATGTTTTCCTCTTGTGTCAGATGAATGGTTGGTACTGTTTGGAATTCATGATGTGCTTTATCTGAGTGGCTCTGAAGGTTCCTAGGGGTTATGGTCTATCTTTGGGAAATTAAAAACAGAGCAATTAAAAACAGTGAAACAGGGTGGTACCTGTGGCTCAGTGGGTGGGGCGCCAGCCCCCTGTACTAAGGGTGGTGGGTTCAAATCCAGCCCTGGCGAAACTGCAACAGAAAATAGCCAGGCGTTGTGGCAGGCACCTGTAGTTTCAGCTACTTGGGAGGCTGAGGCAAGAGAATCCCCTAAGCCGGGGAGTTGGAGGTTGCTGTGAGCTGTTACGCTATGGCATTCTTCCAAAGGAGATAAAGTGAAACTCTGTCTGGGAAACAAACAAAACAATGAAGCATTGCTCTAGGTAAGATTTTTTTCCAGCAACTTTCCCCATTGGTAGGTTGGGTAAGTTCTAACATTGGTTAAGTTCTAACACTTACTGAATTTGTCATTCAAAATCACAGTAGTTGGAACAGGAGCTCTGAGTTGAGAGAAAGGTCTGTCTCTTGCAAAAGAAAATAAAAATCTCAGGATCACTCCCCCAGCTCCTTACACAAAAGGGAAGGTCAAACCTGGATGCTGAGTCACAATACAGCACCCCCTTCAAAATGAGTAGCTATTAATTAGCCAGATCCCTACTTGAAAGAAACCTCAGGCATCTACAACAACTGCCCCCACGGATCATTTGTAAGGAAATTTTTTGCTGGCCTCCTATAAACAAGTACAAATTTATCTTTCAGGTGGTGGAGAACATAGATGAGATCACTCTTCCACCATCAATCTACATAATTGATTCTTTTACTCCTCCCCCCACCTTTTTTTTTTTTTTTTTGAGATGGTCTCATTTTGTCAACTCAGGTGGAATATAGTGGTGTCAGCCTAACTCACAAGAACCTTAAACTTCTGGGTTCAAGTGATCCTCCTGCCTCTGTGTCCTGAATAGTAACAAGTACTACAGGCACATCGGCTGATTTTTCTTTTTTTAGTTTGAGACAGAGTCTCACTTGGTCACTCTTGGTAGAGTGTTGTGGTGTCTTAGCTCACAGCAACCTCAAACTCTTGGGTTCAAGTGATCCTCTTGCCTCAGCCTCCCAAGTAGCTGGGACTACAGGTGCATGCCACAATGCCTGGCTATTTTTATTTTTTTAGGGGGGGTGTGGGGGATGTCTCACTCTGGCTCAGGCTGGTCTCAAACCTGTGAGCTCGGGGAATCCACCTGCCTCAGCCTCCCAAGTGCTGGTATTACAGGTGTGAGCCACTGTGCCCCACCTAGTTTTTCTTTCTTTTTTTTTTTTTAAGTAGATATGGGATCTCTTTCTCAGGCTGGTCTCAAACATCTGAGTTCAAGAGATCCTCTTACCTTGGCTTTCCAGAGTGCTAGGATTATAGGTATGAGTTTGGCCTTTACTCTTTTTCTTTCTTTTTTTTGAGACAGTCTCACTCTGTCTCCTTCAGCAGAGAGCTGTGATAGCATAGCTCACAGCAACCTCCAACTGTTGAGCTTAAGCAATTCTCTTGCCTTCAGCCTCCCAAGTAACTGGGACTACAGGTACCTGCCACAAGGCCCGGCTATTTTTTGTTGCAGTTTGGCGGGGGCCGGGTTCGAGCCCGCCTCTCTCGGTATATATAGGGCCCTCTCTCGGTATATATAGGGCCGGGGGCCTACCCATTGAGCCACAGGCACCGCCCCTTTACTCTTTTTTAAGGCACTGCTTCAAATGTAAATTTCCTGAGCCTCAGGAGGATTTGCCTCACTATCCACCCTCCCTCCCTCTTCCTCTCTCTGTACACCCTCTCCCCTTAAATACAGAGGTCCCAAATTCTACTTGGGAAAAAGCAGGCACAGATGCATCTGTGCCTTGTGTTTTTCCAATGCGCATCCTCAAACTTTGGCTTAATAAATCTTTTTGACTGAGATCTTTGCCCCAGTCAATTAATTTGGGTTGTCGGCCCCATGCCCAATCAGAGGATACACATCCATGAATGTCCAGTTTGGTGGTGGAATCTCACCAGCCTAGATTTGAGTTCCCAAATCTACATACTATTAGCTACGTGACATGGAAGGTAGATACTTCACCTCTCTGGCCTTGCAAAATAAGAATAATAATAGTATGTACTGTATGGGGTTGTTAGGCGTTTCAAAGGAGTTAATATTAGTAAAGCACTGAGAACGTGGTAGGTACTGCTTGTCAAATTATTAGATAAATACATAAAAATAAAGATAATTTTATAAATGAGATAATTGAAGATAAATGAAAACAAGTACATGGCAAATGTTTAAGAAACGTTAACTATTTTAATATCTGCAAACTGACTCTACGGGGAGGCCGAGGCGGGTGGATTCCCTGAGCCCACTGGTTTGACACCAGCCTGCGCCAGAGTGAGACCCCCGTCTCAAATTGTCCGGGATGGTCCAGCAGTTTGCAAGGTGATACCACCCAGGGAGGAACAATGTTCTGGGGACCATTTGGGACCAGAGTTCAATCCGGTACTGTAGGTAAAACTTGCCTTATTAAGAATTGTCAGTTATCGGGTGGCGCCGGCCCCATATGCCGAAATTAGCGGGTTCAAACCCGGCCTCGGCCAAACTGCAAAAACAAAAAAACAGCCGGGCGTTGCGGCGGGCGCCTGTAGTCCCAGCTACTCGGGAGGCTGAGGCAGGAGAATCGCCTAAGCCCAGGAGTTGGAGGTTGCTGTGAGCTGTGTGACGTCACGGCACTCTACCGGGCGATACAGTGAGACTCTGTCTCTCCAAAAAAAAAAAAAAAAATTGTCAGTTATCAAGTCGGCGCTTCGCTAGAAGGCTCGGTATCTCCGTCTGAAAATGGGGGCCACGACTGAGACATGGCTGGGTTCCTGGACCGAGGACCGAGTATTCTGGACAAACAGCGTTGCAAGACTACGTCGATGACGCCCTCGGGTCCAAGGGAAGACAACGCCTGCAGCAGCATCCTCCGCTCGGCTGTTTGGGTCCACGCCCCCGTCGCGCCACGTGACTCATGCTCCGCGACACACGCCCCGCATCACGTGATCAAGACCGCGGTTCCGCCCCGCTCCCGCGCAGTGTGCCGCTTCCGGTAGGGGCGGAAAGCGGAAGTGTGGGAGGGCCTGTGGGGCGGGCTCTGGAAGGTCTTAGGGGGAGGATGGAACTGTGACCGAGTCTGGGCGGCTGCCGGCAGCGCCATGGAGACCGTGCAGCTGAGGAACCCGCCGCGCCGGTGAGGGGTCACTGGCTAAGAGGAGGGGCATGAGGCGACGGGAGGGAAAGGCGGGAACTGGCCGAGGGGAGACACCTGTGTGCGAGCTCCTCTAGGGCAGGGAGCGCCTGGGCTGGGCGATCCCGCTGATGGGGCACCTGCTGAGTCGGGGGAGGGGGATGTCTGGCAGGTGGGGCTCTGGAGAGAGCACCGCTGAGGGAAATAAACTTGGTGCTGGTTAGGGGGTGCCCTCGTTTTGGGGGGACTCTGCTGAGGAACACAAGGAGAGTATCGGCTGAGGGAGAGGCCGGTCAGGGAAAGGCTGTCCAAAGAAGGGTCTCACGGAGGTAGGAGGGAATGCTGGATAAGAACCTGTTTAAGGCAGTGGCTCTAGAACTAGCACAGAGGAAGGTTGGGTGGACTTATAAGGGTCCTAAGTCCCACTTGAAGGGTGCAGTGGGGGACGATCTGCGCAAAGGCTGAAGGTCTAGCAAGGGTCGGGTTTGTGGAGGACAGCTTTTTGGGAGGATGCTCTTGGTGGTGTTCCCGCTCTAGGATGATGATGGCATATTTCGTGACTGGTGTGTCCAGACTGTCTTCCTAATTGTCTTCAGCCCTTCAGAGCCTGACGTTGATAAGTAGTTAAAGGAAATGAAAGGATGTTTTCAAGATGGGCAAACTGAGGTCCAAAAGAGTTTAGAGGTATATGTTTATTTCTTTGTTCTGGGTCTTTGGGCCTGGCCAGATTGAGCCCTTTTCAGGATTCTTGTTTTATGAATATCAGCTCTAGATCCCAATGGTAGGTGGAATAGTTTTATGTCAAGATCAGGGAGATGGCTGATCCTAGAAATTCTGAACTCATTGATTTCCCCTGCGGAGAGCAGGGGCTTATGTCATTCTGCCACATCTGGAGAAAAGCAGGGAGAAGAGACTGAGGGAGTCATGCTTCTCTGAGGCGCAGTGTAGTTAACTTCTTTTGCACAGAGAATCTGACTTCCTGCAGTTGAATGAATACTGAAGTAGGAAGTATTCAGCGTGTGGGAGTGCAAGGCAACCAGAGGTGAAGGGAAGAGATTAACAGCCTGGGCAGCACTCTTGGGGGTTGTTTGAGCTTGGGGATGTTTGAAATGCACAAACATTGGAGAAGGCAAATAGTGGTTGGGAAGGGCTTAAGATTCATTCAAGTGTAGTGTGCTGAGACTGTAATAGTAATGATTGTTGGACTCATATAGCACTTAATGTGTGCTAGGCACTGTTGAGTTTTCCATTTCCTCTGTCGAACCATATGAAATTGCTGATATTTGACCATTTTTGACCCATAAAAAGAGTAATTCCATATGATTCAACCTACTATTGATTCATTTGATGCTCATAATAATCCTGTGAGGTGCGTAACCCTATATCTGTATTTTACAGATGATAAAACAGGAACAGGGAGGCTAGTGATTTGCTGGTGGTCCTATAGCTGGTAAGAGGCAGAGCTGGAATTTTCATATCCAGGCAGGCAGTCTGATCCAAAGT
The DNA here is from genome assembly GCA_963573935.1 of Arctocebus calabarensis. Taxonomy (NCBI): domain Eukaryota; kingdom Metazoa; phylum Chordata; class Mammalia; order Primates; family Lorisidae; genus Arctocebus; species Arctocebus calabarensis. The sequence goes on along the minus strand of CAUYON010159293.1, from coordinate 13,113 downwards.
CCATGCTCTTCACTGTCTCACTCTGAGGCCTCTCTGGAAGTACCCCTGTTCCCAGGTCTTTATGTATGTTAGCAGATCCTTGCTGTAGCGCCATGGTGACCTAATTATAAATGCACTCTGGTTGTTTCTTTTTGAAATATATTCATTTGCTCTTCTTGGTTTTTTTTTCTCTGAGGCCTTAGTTTAATTGGAAAGAGGACTGGGAATCTGGGTTTTGTTTCTCTTTTTGCCTTGTGTTTGTAATTTCAGGCAAAGGAGTAAACCTTCTTGACATGTTCATTCTTGTACCTTTTGGATTTTAAATAATGTGTTAAAAGTGCAAGAAAAGAGCATTGCAGGACTGAGTTCTTGAATGAATATCGTTCTCCTGCTCTTTGTAACTGGTAGGCTACCTAATTTGCAGCAGTTTAATTTTATTATCCTTTGTATTATTTTGTTAGGACTGCTGTAACAAAACATGATGGTTTAAGCAATAGAAATTTATTTTCACATAGTTTTGGAGGTTAGAGGTCTGAACAGGTGTTGGCCAGATTGTTTCTTTTGACGCTTTTCTTTTTGGTTTATAGGTCACTGTCTTCTTTCTATGTCTTTGTGTTCTCTGTGAATCTGTCTGTTACCTAATCTCTCCCTCCCCCCCCCCTTTTTTTTTTTTTTGAGACGGAGTCTCACTCTATCCCTTTGGGGAAAGTGCCGTGGTATCATCGCTCATAGCTACCTCAGACTCTTGGGTTTGAGCAATCCTCTTGCCTTAGTCTCCCAGGTAGCTGGGACTACAGGCATGCACTACTATAAGTGTGCACCACTACATGCCGTTAATTTTTCTATTTTTAGTAGAGGCAGGGGTCTTGCTCTTGCTCAGGCTGGTCTCGAACTTGTGAGCTTAGGTGATCCACCCGTCTTGGCCTGCCAGAGTGCTAGGATTACAGGCTCAGTCCACCCTGCCAGGCCCTAATTTCTCCTTCTTACAAGGACATTAGTCATATTGGGTAAGGGCTTAGCTGTATGACCTTATTTTACTGTAATGACCTCTTTAAAGGCTCTATCTCCAAATATATTTGTGGTCACATTCTGAGGTCCTGGGAGTTAGGACTTCAGAACATGCACTGGAGTGAGGAAGGAATGTAGTTAATTTTATTACTTCAAAAATTCATCAGTTTATCTTACATATTTGTTGTAACTCTTATCAAATTCTGTATAGAAAGAGAGATAGTTATATACAAAGATAAAATGAACCTTACAGAAGTTCTGAAATGGGAGAAATAAGTTTGAGAATTAGCCCATCCTGTGAGTGAACACTTCATAAACACCATTTGTGTTTGGAAAGATACAGATGTCTTTCCAAAGAATCAGATTGCATGAGTTTCCAACAATCCCAATGCAGGAAATGCTCTTTGTGTTTTTGTGTGACTAAGTGAATGGTAATAGATTGGTGTCTCATGTAGTAGTTAACATTTTAAAAAGTGGTTGCCATTGGGTAATGGTGTGGTGGAAGGTGTGGAATGCAGTCCTGGGATGCTGGCCATATGCGTGGCCATCTGATTTAGGAGCAAAGCATCCACCTGTATTTACATCATGGAGGCTGTTTTGACCAGACCTCTTCATTTTTGAGCAAGCGCTGAAACTGCCTAGGACTTGGGGAAATCCCAGAGGGGAGAAGCTTTATCAAAGTCCAGCTGTTTTGGTAATAGTGTTTATTCCGTGAAGAGTCATGGTATAAAATATCTTTATGAGTCACTTATTGAAAGAATTTTCATAGAAATCTTTTAGAAGATAGAAACAGAATCTCACTTTGTTGCCCTGGGTAGAATGCCATGGCATCATAGGTCACAGCAACCTCAAATTCTTGGGCTCAAGTGATCCTCCTGCCTAGCCTACCAAGTAGCTGAGACTACAGGCACCTGCCACAACACCCAGCTAGTTTTTCTGTTTTTAATAGAAACAGGGTCTCAATTTTTCTGAGGCTGGTCTTGAACTCTTGAGCTCAAGCAATCCACCTGCCACTGCCCTCCCAGAGTGCTAGGATTACGGGGGTGAGCCACTGCACCTGGCCTTCCATAGAAATCTTAATTGTTGATTACCCAGTAGTACTTAGTTGGTAAAATTGTTTTATTTTGATAACTCACAAAGGTTGCTGATGAAGGTTATGATACCCATCATTACATTTGCTAATCTATTTAGCAAGTATTTTTTGATCACCTCTTGGTTATCAGGCACCAGAAATATAAAGATCCCTTAAGTTCAAGTTGTTTTAAATAACCCCAGATCAAAAACAAACACAACATTATTTAGATTGTTTTAAAGAAGTATCTGAGCAGTCATAAAAGTTTGTCAAAGTATTATCAGAGTCTTGCAGCTGTCTCTCTGGTTGCAGTGGCAGTTTCCTTTGTTTTGCTGTGGTCTCTATAGTAGCTGAAATAGTGAATTTTGCTTTTTGTAAACCACAAAGAGTCAACACTTCAAAGGAACACATTTGATCTTCCTTTATATAAGCTGTTTATAAAACTCTAATTACACTTGAGAAATGAGGTATTGTTCATTGTTTATACAGTTATAATTCAGGGTCTTACAAAATAATTCTGGCATGTGAGATGTTCTCTCTGACTACTGAGTTCATAGAAATTTCATTTCTAGAGTTTATGAGAAGTTTCACTTCATCCTTTTTTTTTGTTTGAAGGTGGGAGTTTTTTTTTGATGTCATTGGAATTTAATTTTTAGGACCCTTTGATTTTTCAAAGGTCACTGTAGTCATTTTGTTTTGTTGATAGTCAAGTTAAGGCAACCATTGACGGAGCAGTTCTCCATTTCTCTAGTAAGCACATAGTCCTTGATATTTATAAACTTCTGTAAAATTGTTCTTTTGAGATCAGTGTTTGGCAATTACGTATGTGATGTGGTTAGGGTTTTTTTTAATCTTCTGATATGCTAGTCTTAGGAAGGTACATGTTTATGTTGTATGTATGTATATTTGTTTTAATTCATATCTTTTCTTGCAAGAATTAATATTGCCTAGATAGTTTAGACCTTTTTCTTTCTAAAGAAATCTCCAGTGTGACTACTTCCATATTTCACCATTTCCTGAGCGCTCTATTCTTTTGTTGCCCTTTGTAGTTTCAGGAAACCATTGTATAGACAATACACACATACACACAAAACATCCACACCCACAAAATACTCCTTAGCAAGCTACTTCTTTAAGGTCATTAATAATTTTCAGAGGTCTCAGTTTTAAAAAGTATTGTTAATTTTTAACCTCCTATGTTATAATCGTCTAACAGAAAAATCTGAACTATCTGGACTTTGTAAGAGGCCATGTTCCTTCGATTTTAGGGTACATGGCTGCTTGTGGAAGGGTCTTTGTGAGACTCTTTGAAACTCCCAGCTGCCTAGTTATTTGTCATTTTTGGTTATGTCTAAATGTATACTTTCCACTTTCTGTTTCTGTGATACTTATAGAATTTATGTGTTTTGACAAAATTGCCAAAAACTTGCTAATGTGGGAGCAAAGGTCTCCTATGTCTTCCTTGGCCTCCAGTCCAATTCATAGTTATGTTTCAATTCATAGTTAACCTTACATTAAACATTTTTCTGAAGAGATAGTTATGTCATTTTAATTCATGGACTCTCAGGATTTAAGTGGATTTTTAGGGTCTAGGTGTGGAGGCTCACACCTGTAATAACAGCATTTTTTCAGTCAAATGCTCTTCCCCTAGGCTATACCCCCAATACTAGTACTTTGGAATGCTGAGGTAGAAAGATCACTGGAGGCCAAGACTTTGAGAAGAAGTCTGGACAACATAGTGAGGCCTGGTATTTAAAAAGAAAAGAGAAAAAATTAGCTAGGCATGGTGCTGCGTACCTGTAGCCCCAGCTATTGGGGAGGCTGAGGCAGGAGGATCCTTTGAGCCTAGATGTTCAAGGGTATAGTGAGCTATGAGCATACCAGTGTACATTAGCCTGAGTGACAGAGTGAGACCCTATCTCTTAAAAAACAAACAAACAAACCAATGGATTTTAAAGGATATATCTCATGCTTGAATTCATTCTGCAATATTTCAGCCATATGACAATTGAATTTTGTTTAAATTTCCCACCAGTAGGGAACTAGGGACTTTTTAAGGCATTCTAAACCATTGTAGGACCAAGTAGATTGTTAGAAAATTCTTTTTTTTTTTTTTTTTTTTTTAGACAGAGCCACAAGCTGTCACCCTGGATAGAGTGCCGTGGCATCACAGCTCACAGCAACCTCCAATTCCTGGGCTCAAGCGAGTCTCTTGCCTCTGCCTCCCAAGTCTCTGGGACCACAGGCGCCCGCCACAACGCCCAGCCATTTTTTGGTTGCAGCCATCGTTGTTTGGCGGGCCCAGGTTGGATTCGAACCCACCAGCTCAGGTGTACGTGGCTGGTGCCTTAGCCCACTGAGCCACAGGCGCCGAGCCTGTTAGAAAATTCTTACACATATTGAACTAAAGTCTGATTCTTGGCATCAGCCCACCTTCTGGTTCTGATTTTGCTTATCAAGGTGACTCAGAACAAGTGTAATCCTTTTGTAGCACAATACTTCAGTGTCCCTTAAAAATCTCCTAGTTTGCCTTTGTTGTTTACTTGTGAAGACTTTGTAGACGTTTTTACAATTTTATTAATTGTAAAAATAAATGGTATACCTTATGTCCTAGTAAGTAGCAAGTAAAGTGTATTTTGTGTTTACATTGCTTCATTCATAGGCAGTTGAAAAAGTTGGATGAAGATAGTTTAACCAAACAGCCAGAAGAAGTGTTTGATGTCTTAGAGAAACTTGGAGAAGGGTGAGTATAAAGAAAGTAAAAGTCTTAGTCTTTTTCCTGTGCCAGCACACCAGAAGCACATGAACCTTTTCCACTGCAGTAGTTCTTAAACCTGAGAAGAGGACTGCTGCATATCAGTTTGTCTCTTGGTGTGGTGGGAAGTAAAATTACAGCTTGCAGTGCCCTTCCCCACATTACCCCAATCACTAGTGTAGGCAAAGTTAGTAATTGCTGATCTTCTTAACATCAAGGACATCTATTGTTTTCTCTTTAGTAGACTCTGTGGTTTGCTTGATATTATTTGTTTAACAGCATGAATTAGATTGTCATTTATTAAAAGTTCTTTAATTTGTTGCTCTTAACTTCTGAGTGATGTGCTGTAACTTTTGTTTCAGTAAAAAAAATGGAATTCAGCATTGTAATTTTTGGAGCTTTGTGAAATTCCATAAATAAATCGAAGACTGTCACCATCTTTATAGCTTCCTAGACGATCCAAAATCCTAGGCTGGAAACTGTTGGACTTCTTGAAACACAGAATTATGAATGAGGTTATAAATACTGATAATTTATATTTAATAATAGGCAGTGCTTCTTAAAGACTTTTATGATTCAATAAAGTTTATATCATTTTTTATATTTTTACATATGCTTTTAATCTTGTGATTTATTCCTTCTGTAATGACCAGTAAAGTATTAGGAACATACTTAAGTTCTTGTTGTTAATTTTTGAATAGGTAATAAAATCATATGATTTAAAATTCAAAATGTATAAGTATAAAAATGTATGCAATAAAAAAGTCTTTCCCCTACCTCTGTCTCTTAGACCCCCAGAAGCAACCAGTGTAGCAATTTCTTGTTTGTCTTTTAGAGATAGATTATACTATATCTGTAAGTAGATTTGTGTGTATGCATGTATTTTTAATCTCTTAGGGGTACTTCTGGATCAAGAGAAGACCTGACATTTTAAAACTTTTAAAAACATTTGCTGTCTAATGACTGTATGCTCTTTAAAATCAGCTCTTATGTCATTGGATTATTTTTGGGGTTTAGTATTTTTTTTTTAATGTCTAACTTGATCCATGATAATGTTAAACCCAATCCTGGATTACATGGAATAGTTTTTCATGGTTTACCTGCTTGTAAAAAAAATTAGTTGTCATCTTTTTGTGAGTTGGAAAAACACTCTTTGGAATCCAGCAAGACGTCAAGCAGAGAAGGAAAGCAAAAGATGACATCAGCTGTGTTGCCAAAAGACAAGTCCAAGATGAATCTGAGGACTGCAGGTTGACTGGGCTCATTAAGGTAAGGATATATGACAGTCCTTCTGTGTCCCTTGCCAGCTATTCTCAACTTGAGATCCTTGCTATTTTTCTCAAGGCAGCAAATCCGTGGGCCTTAATCTAACAATGGTTTTAGGTTATATTCAGAATAAATTAAAGACTGGTAGGCATAATTGACTATGTAGCTAATTTGTTTTTTTCACATCTAATAAAAGGATGTTATAGTAGTGGGAGCATAGACTTTGAAGTGAAACAGATCTGGGTTAAAACCCTTGCTCTTGGGCTGGGTGCAGTGCTCACACCGGTAATCTCAGTGCTTTGGGAGGCTAAAGCGGGAGACTTGGCTTGGTGCCTGTGGCTCAACGGGCTAAGGCGCCAGCCACATACACCTGAGCTGGTGGGTTCAAATCCAGTCCAGGCCTGCCCAAGAACAATGATGGCTGCAACCAAAAAATGGCCGGGCGTTGTGGTGGGCGCCTGTAGTCCCAGCTACTTGGGAGGTGGAGGCGGGAGACTCGCTTGAGCCTAGGAATTGGAGGTTGCTGTGAGCTGTGATGCCACAGCACTCTACCCAGGGTGACAGCTTGAGGCTCTGTCTCAAAAAAGAAAAAAAAAATGTCATAAAGAAGAGAAAATGTATTTACTATTTATTCAGTGTAAGTGAAGGTCTTCACCCTTGTTGTGTTCATGTTGATTAGAGTGAGGAGGAGAAATAGGAGGGGTTGACCTTGAAGTCTCAGGGGAGGCAGAGGCAGGAGGAAATCCGTATATAAATGGATTCTTATGGTTCAAAGCTGTGTTGCTCAAGGGTCAACTGTGTTTTATTGTATGGACATACACACTATGTCACTTAGAATTTTTTAAACTGCATCTATAAAAGGAAGAAGGCCATAAATTCATCAGAATTTAATTGTAGGAACAGATATCATGTAAAGTCTCTGAAGCAGAAATGGATTAAATACTGGAAATCGAGTGTTTCTAAAATCATTAGAAGAGATGGTGGTGCAGGCTGGACCTCCAGGAAAGACTGTCAGCGGGACAGGAGGGCTGCTGGAGAGGGGCACCTCGGGAGCTGCCACTGGAGGAGCTGGTTGCAAGACCTTAGCTGGAGCCAGGACCCAGAGCGGGAAGCTGCCACGGCCTCTTGACACTGTGGAATGAGTGACTGGACACTGGAATGCAAAAGCCAGGCCCAGAAGCTTCCAAAACTGCCTGTCAACCCTCACAAAGCTACTGACTGTATCATCTCCCTGGCTGTGCGAAGCAAAGAAACACCTAGAGCAATAGGAAGATGGCCGACTCGCTACACTCTAAATTCATTCAAAAGCCACGTAAAGTGGCAGGTACCTGTGGTCCCAGCTACTGATGAGGCTGAAGTGAGAGAATCACTCAAGCCCAGAAGTTCCAGGCCAGCCCCGGCAACCAAATGAGACTTCATCTCTTAAAAAAAAATTAAATTTCATTCAAATGTAGCTAATTGGTGCAACTAATCATGTCTCGTGTTAAGAATTCTAGAAAAAAGACTGAAAGATGTTGTGCTACATTTTCCAGGGTTTGCAGCATGAGTAGCACTAGAACGATGTTGGGGTAGACAGTGAGTGCTTAGGACGGACTAGGTTATGCTGCAATGACAACTGACCCCTAGTCATAGTGGCTTAAAACAGCAAAGGTTTAGTTCTCCCATCCGCTACATGTCTATTACAGGTCAGCAGGGTTGGAGTCTGCTCAGCGGGGCCATCCAGGAATCTGGGCTGATAGAGCCAGTGCTGTTTCACACACTGCTGCTGCCATGCTGAAGGTCAGGAAGCACTGGAGAGTCTCGGGCCATTAAATGAGCCAGCCCACAAGTCGCACATGCCATGTGAGCCTGTAATCGTTGGTTACAACTTGCCATGAGACTCCACCCAAACTCTGGAGCTGATTAATGCAATCCTACCACGTGCCCGGACAGCTGGAGGAGAACGAATTGTCTGGTAAACATCATTACAATTACCAGAACTAGATCTGGCCAGACCCAGAAATTTCTTCTCTTCTGCTCTCTTTATGCAGATTTGGAATCAAGGTTATACTAGACTCAGAGCGCAAGTTAAGCAGGTTTGCTTCTTTTTCTGTTCTCAGGAACAACCTGCATGAAGGAAGGGCTATTTCCTGAGACAGTTTGTCTGAGCCTGTAATTTTCTTTTTTCTTTTCCTTTTTTTTTTTTTTTCTTGAGACAGAGCCTCTAGCTGTCACCCTGGAGAGAGTGCTGTAGCACCACAGCTCACAGCAACCTCCAATTCCTGGGCTCAAGCGAGTCTCTCGCCTCCACCTACCAAGTAGCTGGGACCACAGGCACCCGCCACAACACCCAGCCATTTTTTGGTTGCAGCCGTCATTGTTGTTTGGCAAGCCCGGGCTGGATTCGAACCTGCCACCTCAGGTGTATGTGGCTGGCACCTTAGCCAGTTGAGCCACAGGTGCCGAGCCTGAGCCTGTAATTTTCAATGTGTGTTTTGGGGAGGTCTTTGAGATGCTGCTTCTCACTGCGTTAGTAAGTCTGTTTCCTATTTCTTCTCAAGTCAATCTTTGCTTTTAATATTTTTATATTTTAATATATATCATATTTTTATATTCTTCTTGTGTTTAAATATCTATTACATTTGATTTCCTGCTTTTCACTTTGCAATTTATTTATTTGTATATGCATGTTTTCTCTCTTTTTCTCTTGCTCAGTCTTCCTAGACGTCTATCTAATTACTTGTTTTGAAAAAACATTGATTATGCTAAAATTCTCCTTTTTATCATTTTGGTGTTTCATTCCCTATTTTACTGATTTTTATCTTTCTGCTTATTATTTCCTTTTATTATTTTCAGGTTTACTCTAGTCTTTAAGCTAAAATTGAACAGTTAGGTTATTTCAAGTTTATTATTTTCTTATAAACATATTCAAAACTATAAATCCAAAGGCACACATTTTGACATACAGTACCCAGAATCCATTTGGAAGATATAAAGCATTCTCCTGGCTCGGCGCCTGTGGCTCAGCGGGCTAAGGCGCCAGCCATGTACACCTGAGCTAGCGGGTTCGAATCCAGCCCGGGGCCCACCAAACAACAATGGTGGCTGCAACTAAAAAATGGCCAGGTGTTGTAGCGGGTGCCTGTAGTCCCAGCTACTTGGGAGGCAGAGGCAGGAGACTCGCTTGAGCCCAGGAATTGGAGGTTGCTGTGAGCTGTGATGCCACGGTACTCTATCCAGGGTGACAGCTTGAGGCTCTGTCTCAAAATAAAATAAAATAAAACATTCTCCTTAGGCTTGATGAAATCTTTGTTTTTATGTTCACATACTTTGCCTCATATATTCTGTTTCTTGGAATTTGTCTTACAAATGTAATTGTACAAGTGGGCAAAGCTATATAGGTTATTCATTATAAGCACTTTAAATGTCCATTAATAAGGAAATTATGTTAGTTTCCTGTGGCTTCTGTAACAAATTACCACAAACGTGGTGGCTTAAAATGAAATTTTTCCTTCACTTTTGTGGAAGCCAGAAGTCTGAAATCATGATCACTGTTCCAAAATCAAAGTGTCCAGTCAAAAATACCTGTGGCTCAAAGGAGTAGGGCGCCAGCCCCATATGCCAGAGGTGGCGGGTTCAAACCCAGGCCTGGCCAGAAACTGCAAAAAAAAAAAAACATCAAAGTGACCAGCCAGGCTGTACTTCCTCTGGATGCTCAACAGCAGAATCCATTCCTTGACTTCTCCAGCTTCTGGAATGTGACTGCCCACATTTCTTGGCTTTTGGCCATAAAACTCTAATCTCTACCTCTGTCTTAACACCAGCTTCTCTGTATGTGTCAAACCCCACTCTGCCTCTATCTAATAAGGATCTCGTGATTGCATTTAGGATGATTCCCAGATCACTCAGGATAATCTCCCCATCTCAAGAGCCTCACCTTAATCACATATGCAAAGACCCTTTATCCAAAGAGGGTGACATGTAAAGGTTCCAGGGATTAGGAGGTAGACATTTGGGAGAACATCATCCTACTACAGGAAAGATTACATTATCATAGAAATAATTTTTCTACAAGGAAATATGTTGTTAACTTTAAGAATGAGACCAGGTGCCGTGACTCATACCTGTAATCCTAGCACCCTGGAAGATCCAGGGATCCAGTGGAGTTCAGAAGTTCAAGACCAGCCTGAGCAAGACTCCATCTCTACTAAAAATAGAAAAACTGGCTGGGCACTGTAGCAGACACCTGTAGTCCCAGTTACTTGGGAAGCTAAGGCAGGAGGCTCCGTGGAAGCCAGGACTTTGAAGATTCTGTGAGCTAGAGTACTGCACTCTAGCCCAGGCAAGTGAAACTGTCTGAAAACAAAAGAAGAACGTAATACAACTATACATACTTATATAAAACATGTCAAAGACATACTGTTAAGAAATAAAAAAGTACATTGCAGAACAATAGGCATAGTGTTACCCTACACTCTAATTTACACATATTATATATTTGCTTGCATGCATTTTTTTTTTTTTTTTGAGACAGAGCCTCAAGCTGTCACCCTGGATAGAGTGCCGTGGCATTATAGCTCACAGCAACCTCCAATTGCTGGGCTCAAGTGAGTCTCTTGCCTCCGCCTCCCAAGTAGCTGGGACTACAGGCGCCCACCACAACGCCCGGGCTGGATTCGAACCCGCCAGCTCAGGTGTACATGGCTGGTGCCTTAGCCCGTTGAGCCACAGGCACTGAGCCGCTTGCATGCATTTTTAATGTATGTCTGAACAGATATTCAACAGTAGCAACAATTATCACACATTTTCCTGGGCATGGATCAGGAAAATGAGAGAATTTACTCTTTCTTTACATTTTTCTACATTGTTTATTTTGTTCAATCATGGACAAGTTGTTTTGTTTTTATAATCACTATAAAGTGTTTTTGTTAGAAAACAGTCTCTAGCCCATCTGCTGACAGTATCCCAGTCTTGCTAAGCAGGGACTCTTTGCTTTCCCCAGCAATATGTTTTACAGGGGAAACAGAACAAGAAGGGAATCATTTCCAGCACCCCAGGAAGGTCAGTACTTGCCCACCTCCACCACCTGTTGTTGAACCTGCAGTAAGTCAGAGGCAAACTGGGGGAAAAAGCTGATGCCTCCACTTTCAGAGCGAGTAAACACATGAGCCATTCAATGAATTAGCACATGAACCTTCGAATCTATGCCCACATCGGGCTGTGTCTCTTACAGACTGGGAGAACTTGAGCAAGTCACTTCACCTCTCAGGGGTCCTTATTATGATCTCCCTCACAAGGCTGCTGTGAGGACTAAATGAGACAACATGAGTCCAAGCAAAGTGCCCAGCATGAGCTGATTCAAAACCTTCCTAGATGAGAATGAATGCATTGGTGAAATTGAAGGCCGTAAAAAATAGAGATGCTATTGTATATAACATCAGATTTGAAATAGCAGGTGCATCGCAGTCAAATTAGTCCAGCACCACCTGCGGAGTTCTGGGTTCTGGTGACCCCAGTTAGTCCGAGCTCTGTGGCCCTCACACCAGCTCCTTCCCCATCCTGGGACCAAGTTCCACCAAATGAAAAGTGAAGGCACAGAGCTACGAGCACTAAGGTCACTTCTGTCTCTCACATTCTATAATTCTGGGGAATTAGACACAGGATTTATGACTGTGCTGGTCAATCAACGTGTTTCTGAAGTATTTCTAGAAAACACTCTATTACTTTGCGGATAAAAGATTGAATGTATTTGCAATGGACTGAATTGTGTCATATCCGTCTGCCCTGAATTCGTATGTGAAAGCATCAATTCCCAAAGTGACTGCATTTGGGGGCAAGGCCTTTAAAGAAGTATTGAAAGTGAATTAAGGTTATAAGGACAGGGCCCTAGTCTACTAGGACCAAAGTCCTTATAACAGTGGTTCTCAACCTTCCTAATGCCACGGCTCTTTAATACGGTTCCTGTGGGTTGTGACCCACAGGTTGAGAACCGCTGCCTTATAAACAGGGAAAGAGAGCAGAATGTCTGGGCGCAGAGGAAAGGCCTCGTGAACACACGACAGGAAGGTGGTCATCTGTGAGTCAAGGACAGCAGCCTCAGGATTAACCAAAATGCTGGCTCCTTGTTCATGGACCTCCAGGCTCCAGAACTATGAGAAAATAAATTTCTGTCCTTCAGTCCACCCAGTGTATGGTATTTTGTTATATCAACCTCAGAAGGCTGATACAGCATTAAAAAGCCAGTGTAGCAAGAGCTTCATTTGAGAATGTTCAAAAGATTTCATGGAATAAAAAGGGTATTTTCTGGCATCCTAAAAGCTTTATATCAACATTCACACTTGCTGATTTTGGTAATGAGAATAGGTTGTCAAATTCCAGTGCAAAGTCTGATAGCCTCAAGTTTTGGTTCCCTCAACAGTTCAGTTTGGGAGGCAGAATTAAAACGGTACCTTGGAGTAACAAGGACCAAGTTTAAAGTTTTCACTAGCAAGATGATCCTGGACCAGGTACTGCGTCTATCTGTGTCTGAGTTTTCTAACCCACGGATAATTGAAAGAGCTCAACTAAACAAAAGACTATGTGTAAAGAGCTGGCGCCCACATGACATGCACTGTGGGTTGCTACTACACTCAGTTGATAATGACAAGTTATCATACTCCTGATTTCCTTGAAAACGTTGTTATTTTGGATAGAAAATTATATTTTTTAATAAAATACTTTCTAGACTAAATTCTTTAGTTCAAAGTTTTGCCTATTAAGAGACCTGAACTTCCATTAGAACCTGGCAAGAAGGTTCGGCGCCTGTGGCTTAACGGGCTACGGCGCCAGCCACGTACACCTGAGCTGGTGGGTTCGAATCCAGCCCGGGCCCGCCAAACAACAATGACGGCTGCAATCAAAAAATGGCCGGGAGTTGTGGCGGGCGCCTATAGTCCCAGCTACTTGGGAGGCGGAGGCAGGAGACTCGCTTGAGCCCAGGAATTGGAGGTTGCTGTGAGCTGTGATGCCACAGCTCTCTATCCAGGGTGACAGCTTGAGGCTCTGTCTCAAAAAA
>CAUYON010159292.1:0-15598 GCA_963573935.1 Arctocebus calabarensis | reverse complement strand
CCCTTGGGAAAGAGAATGGTGTTAAAATTCACATTTGAGGCTCGGCGCCTGTGGCTCAGCGGGCTAAGGCACGAGCCACGTGCACCTAAGCTGGCAGGTTCGAATCCAGCCTGGGCCTGCCAAACAACAATGACGACTGCACCCAAAAAATGGCCAAGCGTTGTGGCAGGCGCCTGTAGTCCCAGCTACTTGAGAGGCAGAGGCAAGAGATTTGCTTGAACCCAGGAATTGGAGGTTGCTGCGAGCTGTGATGCCACGGCACTCTGTCCAGGGTGACAGCTTGAGGCTCTGTCTCAAAAAAAAAAAAAAAGTCTCTGGCAACTAGATAGCAGGGATCTGCTGGAAGGTCTGGTATAACTCACTCTGGTGCTCTGTGAGCTCAGGAGGCCCCCTCAGCAAGTAGATTCATTTGGGAATTTTGATGGCTCCTTCCCTACCTTGCCCCTCTGTCACACCCAGTCACTTGTAACCCTGCAGGGCTGTGATCCAGTTTCCTCCAATGAGCAGATGCTCCAGAGTTTTGTACTTGCCTGTGTCAAAATGCAGTCTGTGGCTCCTCAGCCAGTTCTCCACTCTCTATCACTGTTTGGCAGGGGGAGGTGAGGCCTGACAATCTGGGTACTTGATAGGGGCTGGGGTGATTCACTCAGTTCCAGCCCTGTCCTTGATTGATATTGCTGATGGAACAGAACAAGTTCGCAGAATTTGTTTCTTTCCCCTGTGGATCAGAGGTTGGCCTGCAAATGGGTCTGACTAAGTCTGTGAGTTCCAGTCCTTCATCTCAGCTTTCATCCCCTGAGGGCCAGGTGCATCTGAAACTGAGTAAAGCAGTCTCCGCCCTGGGAATCAGCCAGTGCTCTGCCCTGGCCAGTACCACCTCAGGCATACCTTTAACTACTGGGGCCTGTGCCATCTGCTCTGTTGGTGGCTGCCACAGGAGAAGCCACCCAGCTTCCCCCGGATGTCCAGAGAGACTAGGAATGTCTCCTCAAAACATCCCCAGGGGTGTGAATCCCGCTGTCTCTGTTCCTACAGGTGTAGCTGCCACTCCGTGCCTCAAGGGACCCCCTCTCCAGCTTGGCCTCCTCTCAGGTCACTTTCCTCTCACCACTCCCCAGTCGGAAAATCAGCACAGATCAGCAACAATCTGCACCCCATCCACAACCCTTGAGAAAATGTCCAAGAATCTGGACTCTGGGGGGGACTCTGTGAGAGTGGAGGGGAGTGCTGGGAGTTCAAACTTGTAGGTAGAGAATATATACAGTTTTATGCTTCGCAGGAGAGTGCCATAGCACCCTAGTAGGGGAAGGAGGTCCGGTTTTTAGAGGGTCTCTCCTGCAGGGTAGAGTGGGAGGACATCTGAATTCTGCTCGCTTGTTCGTATGGAGGTATAGAGTATACTGTGAGCTGTTCTCATGGGAGAGGGGACTCCTGTCTGCTTGATGATGTGCTCTATACCTTTTGTTTGTGTCCTTGGGGTCGCAGGTCACCCCAAGCAGGGTCGATGTGCGTTCTTCGACCTTCTCTTTTGGTTCAGATCCAAACCATTAGATTTCTTGCTAAATTTCTGTCCTTCAACTCTCCTTTTGGATGGGAGCCTCTGCAGAAAGCTGGCTACAGACTGCCATCTTGGCTCCTCCCCTGAAGACAATCTTCTGAATTCACATTTCATCTAATGCCAAAACTCACCAATCTTTCAGTCCTTTTCTTGTATATTATTCTGTATCCATATTATCTGCATCTGATTGGATCCCTGGATTTCATTTCATTTTCTGTGTGATATTCTCCACAGATGTATATCATTGGCTGCTGCTTTGTGTATGGAACGTCCTTCTGGGTGTCTGTGGTAGTCCCTATGTAGCACCCAGAAACTTCCCTCTGCATTTCCCTACTTTAATATTTTCAATAATTTTCTTTTTATTTGAAACAATATTAGTCTTTAATTGATTCTTATAATAAAATTACTTGACATTTAAAAAACATAACTAAGTAGATTTTTAAATATTTTTTTCTTCATTGATGTAATACAGAAGAAATAACTTAGTCTTTCAGAATTAAATGTGATGTTTGTTGTAGGTTTTTTGTAGATGATTCATCAGGTTGAAGAATGTCTCTTCCATTTTTGTTTACAAAGAATTGTATCACAAATGGATGCTGGATGTTGTCAGATATCTTTGCTGCATCTGTTAAGAAAATAATATAGTTTCTCTATTTTATTCTGTTAATGTAATGAATTACATTATTTTGTTTTAGGTTATCCAACCTTGCATTCTTGGTATAAACCTCAGTAGTTTATTTTGTATTATCCCCTTCATATACTACTGAATTCAGTTTGCTAAATATTAAGTATTTTTTGAGTCTATGTTCATGAGGTATTTTGGTCTCTAGGTCCTTTTCTTGACATTATTTGGTATTAAGCTAATGTTGACATCATCATAATTGGTAAATATATTCTTTCCTTATTTTTTGAAAGACTGTGCATAAGATTGATATTTCTTCTCTAAATATTTCATAGATGTCACTAGTGAAACTATCTTAGTTTTTTTGTGGGAATGTTTTCCTCTAACTGACATAGAGCTACTCATATTTTCAATATCTTCTGTGAAGGTTTTGGTAAGTTTTTGCTTTTAACAAAGAATTAGTTTAATTTATAAATTATTGTTAATTGGTGGTATTCTTTTATTTTCCTTCTACATCACTACATCTGTAGGGATGAATTTCTTTCAACCCAAATACCGGTATTTGTGTTTTCTCCTCTTTTTTTCTCTTTCATTAGGTTTGTGAGAGGATTATTATTTTTCTGGAAATACTCATAGAATTTTCATTTAATGCTTTAAATGATTAATTTCTTTTAATCATTTAAAACAACTGCATCAAGTCTTTGTTGATTTTTCTATTAACTATTTTCTTGTTCATTGATTTCTGCTTTACTATTTGTTTTTGTTCCTCTATTTACATTAGATTTAGTTTGCTCTTCTTTTTTCTGTTTTCTTAAGGTAGGTCATTATTTTAAGTTGTATTTTCTTTTTAAAACTATAAATTTCCCTCTAAGTACTGTTTTAGCTGCATCCTACAAATCAATAGATAATATTTTCATTATTATTCAGATCAAAATATATTCTTATTTACCTTGTGATTTCTTCATGGATTTCTAGGTTACTTTGAGATGTATAGTTTAATTTCCAAATATTTGAGACTTTTCTAGAAATCATATTGCTATGAGTTTCTAATTTACTTTCATTATCATTGGAGATCATATTCTACTAGACTTTAAATTTGATATTTATTGGACTTTTTATACCTGGTATGTGTTTTAACTTAGCAAGTCTTCCATGTGTACTTGAAAAGAATTGTTGGTTGATGTTGGTATAGTGTTCTATTAATGTCAGTTAACTTGGTTGATAGTGTTCAAACATTTTACATATTTTGTAATTTTGTAATTTTACCAACAGTTTTTCTTCTCATCTTGTCAATTACTCTATAAAATAGTTTTAAAATCTCCAACTATAATCATAGATTTTTCTGTGCCTCACTTTACTTCTTTCATTATTTGCTTCACGTAGTTTTTGTCCCTATTATTGGGTGCATATACATTGAATTTATTATGTCTTCTTGATACAATGATACTAATATATCAATGATATATTATCCCTATGATATACTCCCTCTTTATCTTTGGTAATGCTCTTTGTCTTGCAGTCTACTTTATCAATATTGACATAGCTGTGGTAGCTTTTTTATGCTTACTATTTTCATGGAATTTTTTTTCATCATTTTATTAAAAGTTATTCATGTCTTGGGCAGTGCCTGTGGCTCAGTGAGTAGGGCGGCCCCATATACCAAGGGTGGCAGGTTCAAACCTGGCCCTGGCCAAACTGCAACAAAAAAATAGCTGGGCATTGTGGTGGGTGCCTGTAGTCCCAGTTACTTGGGAGGCTGAGACAAGAGAATTGCCTAAGCCCAGAAGCTGGAGGTTTCTGTGAGCCATGAAGCCATGGCACTCTACTAAGGGTGACAAAGTGAGATTTTGTCTCTAAACCCACCCCCCAAAAAGTTATTCATGTCTTTATGAATCAGAAAATATAGAATATACACAGATCATGGATACTAATTCTGCACCTCATCACCCAGAACTAACCTCTGAAAGAATTTTAAGAATACTTCCTTTTAACTTTAAAACTTGCACTACTTAACTTCTGCATTTTGTGCAACCTCCAGGAAAGAGCTGATGAGGTGACTTGAACAGACATCATTAGCTTTCCCCTTACCTGGAATTCTGGGAGTATACTGATCTAGCCCACAGCAATAAGAGCATACATAGCGAAGCAAGTGCTGTGCAGAAAGGCTGGAGAAATAGACAAAGGGAGTGTTTTATTGAATGCAGTGATCTTAGAGACAAAATCTTGTCCAGAACAAAGGCTCTTTAGTAGAAATGGAAGATATAAAGTAAAGGAATTCTAGAGCAGAACCACTGTGCTATAAAGAAAGGGGAACTTTTGAATGGTACCTAAATCCTGATAGAGAAGGAAGTAGCAAGTGTTCTGAGTTGATTCAGATGGAACAGTCAGATTCCTTGGCTTCATTTTGGCGGTTTGAGGGTTTTGTACATATATTTGATGTTCCTCCAAGTGGTAACAGAGCTGCTTCTGTTCAGGAATCCCAAGGACATAATTCAAGTGAACTTGGAGATTAAGATTTGGGACTTTTGAGTTCAGTTGTATATTTTTATCTTTGTGATTTACAGTATCTTTATGTCTTTTAGCATAGGATCAAGTGCCTGCACAGAATGCCACTGGCTGGTTTAATGGCTTCACTTGGCTTTGTTTTTTCTGCTGTTGGTATGTTTTTAAAAGACATTCTGAGTCAGTGAGATGAAGTACCTAAGCAAGACAAGCACATGAATGATCCTTACTAAAAGTAACTATACCCACATACTAGCCAAAGCTAAGAGGAATAGAATTGAGAAAAATATTTTTCAGGGTATGTGAATAAACAGAAGTAAAGAATTTGAAGTAAGAAGGATTAAGAGGTTGAAAGGTTGGATTGGTACTTCTACTCAATATGAACTAGCTGTGTGAACTTTTACAATCCCTTAGTTTCTCTCAGCCCTGATACTTCCTCAGTAATTGAGGATGATAATCATATATCATAGGCTTTGAGTTTCAACTTCAATAAAATATATGAACTACATTTTTGTGTGGTAACTAGTACTTACCGAGTACTTGCTGTGTATGGGTCACACTTCTGCTAGTAGTTGGTACTAGGTCAACAAAAGAGACAAAACTCCAGTGCTTAAGATAAACTCATCATCCATTGAGGAAGATTACTATTTATGATTTACTAATACTTCAGGACAGGAAGGGACAGTTTTATATTTCATCAAATAACAAAATAAAGCATGTTCTTTAGAAGAAAGAACACTAAAGAAAAGCACTAAGAAGAAGAGATGTCTAAGTTTTTGTTGTTCATAAAGGAATACCTGAAACTGAATAATTAATAAAAAGATGATACAGCTTGGATGTTTGGCACCTCCAAATCTCATGTTAAAGTTCTATTCCCTGGTTTGGAGGTGGGTCTTGGTGGGAGCTTTTAGGTCATGGGAGTAGATCCCTCATGTATGGCTTGGTGCTCTCCCCACAATAATAAGTGAGTTCTTGCTTTGTTGGGTCACACAAAAACCCAAAGCAAGTGAGTTCTTGCTTTGTTGGGTTGTTTAAAGGATCCTGGAACTGCCTCCTCCCTCTTACTCCTTCTCTTACCACAGGGCACGTCTGCTCACCCTTTGCTTTCTTCCTTGATTGGAAGCTCCTGGAAGCCCTCACTAGAAGCAGATGCTGGTGCCATGCTTATATAGTTTGCAGAACTGTGAGCCAAATAGACCTCTTTTCCTTATGCAAAATGGACTAACACAAGAGGTTTTATCTAGCTTATAGTTCTGCAGGCTGGGAAGTTTAAGGGCATGGCCTTGGCTTCTGCCATGGGCTTCTGTGCTATGTCAGGATAAGGTCAGAGGGAGAGTGAATACATGTGAAGAGACAAAGCCCAAGGACATCTTGGTTTTATAACAACCCACTCTTGTGAAAAAAATTTATTCCCATGGCAATAAATCCAGTCTTACCAGAGTGAGAACTCACTGCCATGAGAAATGGCAACAAGGCTTTCATGAGGGAGCTGTTCCCATGACCTTATTACTAGGTGCCACCACCCAATGCCATTACATTAGTGCTCAAACTTCAACGTATGTTTTGGTTGGGGCTCACAAACCATGTTCAAACTACAGTAAAAGAGAAAAAATCCCTAAAAAATCTGCCACTGAAATAACTGCTGTTCTCATGAGGTGATCTTCTGTCCATAAATCTTCCTGTAAATAGAAGGCAGAATACAGATAGATAAAGTATCCTAACTATGCAAAGGTAGAATTGTACATGTTTAAAAATAAAATTATTGGGTGGCTCCTGTGGCTCAAGGAATAGGGCGCCAGCCCCATATGCTGGAGGTGGTGGGTTCAAATCCAGCCAGGCCAAAAACTGCCCAAAAAAAAAAAATTCTTGAACTTAATTTTATTGAAATCTAAATTTAAAAAGTAAAGGAATTGATGAATGATTTTTTACCACCTCAAATTATTTAGAATTCTAAAGTCTCTGTAGGATTAAAATGCAAGATTATATTAATTCAGGAATTAGAGTAATTTTCTTTCAATTTTATTTCAAATTTAGTCATTAATAACTAATATTTTGTTTTGAGAGTTGAATAAATAACTACTTTTTTCACTTTCTAATACATTTTCTCCCCCTACTCTTAATTTTGCTTTTATGACTATATTGCTAAACTTACTTTTTCTTCTGTGCTTTTAATTTCCACAGGCGTTTAATCTTAGTTCTATATTGAATGCTTATTAATTTCTATACTGATATTCATCTATTAAATGTTATATACCGGTATTGTTATAATTTGTAATTTTCTTGTTTTGATTTACTCTTGGCTCAATGGGTATAACACACACACAAAATCCATTTGACAGCCAACAGATAATTGTTTAGGAATCAGAGGGTAACCCAGCCAGCCAGAACTGGAAGGGCTAAGAGCTTGGAGAGAATAAGATGTAGAAAAGGGAGACTAGTACTCCAATTTCCTATTGAGGCATTTGCTCAATTCTTAAGCTGCAAAGGATGAGAGGCTAAGATAAATACCGATATCATTTCGGTCAAAGGAAAAATTGTAGATTATGACCTTACCAGAAAGAGGGACCCTAGTAAACATTCCAGACCATGAGCGGAGACACCTGAAAGTCTACATCCTACAAACGAAGGTAAACCAGAAACCATCTTACAAAGACTGTAATGCAGTCTCTGCTAGCTTAATCCCTGGTTAGACTAAAATAAAATTCTCCGTTTTACCTTCTCACCAGAAGTCAGAATAAGCTCTGTCTAAGAAAAGATATTATTTTCCAAAGGTTCTATTATTTTTCATTTTATTTCATGTATATTTCATATGTAATATTAATCTCTTAAAAAATTGCCATGTGTACCAGTAAAATAGGGGCTAGGAAACAAGTGGTAAAAATATACTCATAGATATCCTGGACATTGGCAGTACCAGGCAGAGATGATATCATAACTGTGATTAATATGTTCAGAAAAATAGATAATAAGACAGAGAATTTCATCAGGGAATGGGTCTGCATTTTAAAAAAAGAATGAAATGAAAATTCTAACACTAATAATGTATCGAGGAAAGGAACAATCTATAATCTCCCTTAGAGTTTCAGATCTGAATCAATCTTCTTCTGCCCTTAATAGAAATCCCTTTTTGTCCCTTTTTAACCTGCTTTCTATTTCTTTTCCATAGTGGTCATCCCTGTCATTCTCTATGAAATAGAATTTTAATACCCTTCCATATATTTCAAGATAGTCACAGTTTAATATCAAGCATATCAGACTTGTGAAACTTTATTCTGCTATGGAAAGAAAATTAAAATTTTTCCAAATGTGATTGAACATAGGGTTGAGAGATATTTTCTTTAAAAGTCATCTTTAATATTCTTGTAAATGCTAGCATTTGGAAGTCTTTGCTTCTCAAAAAAGGGCCATCTTTCATTTTTGCAATTCTACATTTTGTTTTTCAAGCCTAATTTTGAATATAAACATTACTAAGGTGACAGTACTGTATTTAAGAGACTTGCAAAGAAGATAAGAATTGCAGATTCTAAAACTGTTAAAAATCATATGCCCTTCCTTCTGGTACCTAATATACTTTTCTGTGTAAAGAATAAAAGAAAAATTTGAGGATCACACTCTAGTATCTGACTATAGATAATGTTCATTACTGACTACTTATATGTAATTTATTTATCCAGATAACATTAACTGAGCATCTATTATGATACCGTCTTTGCTTTCGAGAAAATTTGATATCTAGTGGTATAGGCAAACATTTTTAAATTCCCAAAGGACAACAAAAGTGATAAATGTCAATATGAACAGGAATAGCTCATGTTATTGCAGTTGGATGTCAATTTGGAAAAAAAGTCTTTAGAGAAGCTCTTTGAGGGAGTATTGGCAACTTGAAGGTAAACAGGAAGCCATCAAGTAAAAAAGGGAGTGTTCATACGAAGAAGAGAACAATGGTGTGTGGGTTTTTGGAGTGGGGAGAAGTTGTTGTTATAGTATTTGTAAAGAACACTAAAAAGGGGTGGCACCTGTGGCTCAGTGGGTGGGGTGCTGGCTCCATATACCGAGGATGGCAGGTTCAAATCTGGCCCTGGCCAAATTGCAACAAAAAAATAGCCGGGCGTTGTGGCAGGTGCCTGTAGTCGCAGCTACTAGGGAGGCTGAGGCAAGAGAATCACCTAAGCCCAGGAGTTGGAGGTTGCTGTGAGCTGTGACATCACAGCACTCTCCTGAGGGTGATAAAGTGAGATTGTCTCTAAAAAAAAAAGCTAGAAAATGACAATTTAAGGACCTCTCAGCATGCTTCATGAAAACAAGCCCCCAGCTTGGCCTGCACACTTGTTTTATAAACTCAGGCCCACATCTGTCGACTGTGCTCTTTTCACCCAGCACCTTCTTTCATTCTCTGGTCCCAGAGTTATGTGCACAGACCTCATTATTTCTGGAGGCTGCTCCTCTGTAAAGCTCACCTCAGGCATAAAGAAGCCTGGAGGGCAGATGCCCTGCTCCAAGGCTCCTAGCACTAAATCGAGCAAACCTATTAGTTAGGAAGACACAATGAAAAACTGTCAAAGAATACTATGCAGCCTTAAAGAAAGATGGAGACTTTACCTCTTTCATATTTACATGGATGGAGCTGAAATATATTCTTCTTAGCAAAGTATCTCAAGAATGGAAGAGAAAGTATTCAATGTACTCAGCCCTACTATGAAGCTAATTTAAAGGTTTTATATTAAGGCTATAACCCAACTATAGCACAAGAATGTGGGAAGGGAGGGGTGGGAGGAGGTTGGGTGAAGGGAGGGTAATTGGTGGGGCCACACCTATGGTGCATTTTAGAAGGCTACAGGCGAAACTTACTAAATGCAGAATACAAATGTCTTCATACAATAACTAAGAAAATGCCATGAAGGGTATGTTAAAGAGTTTGATGAAAACACTTCAGATTGTATATGAAACTAGCACATTGTATCCCTTGATTGCACTAATGTATGCAACTATGATTTAATAAAAAAAGAAAAGTCTCAATCATTTGGCGAGTGAAAGATTTTAATTTATTCTTAGTCTTTCATTCATATGATTTCTGATAAGATACTTGAAAATCATTACTGGGCTTTTATATTACTATTTTTAATCACCTGTTTCAGTCCTGGGTATTAGCTTATTTTCATTTTTTTTTTTTTTAGTTCCAATGTCAATAATCAGTGAAGATACCAAAAGGTGGAGAAACTATGGAACTGAAATCCAACTAGGATTTTGAATTAATTAAATTATTTAGCACATATTTATTGAGTACTTCCCATTTTCCAGGCACTCTTCTAGGTGCTGGAGAAAAAGTTCATGACCTCCATAAAAAAATCAAAGAGATAAGATAAGCACTTATGTCTAAACGATAAGTGCTGAGAATAAAAATAAAGCAAGATAGAAGACAGAGTGATAGATGGCATAATAGTGGCTATTTTAATTAGGTAAATTAAGAGCAATCTCTATGAGTGAGACATCTGAGCACAGATCTGAGTGAACTGATGAAGCAAAGAATGTTTGTGACTCTCTGGAGAAAGAGCATTCTAGGTAGAGAAAAGAAGTATGAAAGTCTACTGTGTTATTAAAATCAGTTCACTTAGCCATTCAGGAAGGTATAACAATTTTTCTTCTTGAATCTATCTATAGATTTTCTTTCCAGTCAGTTTAGTTTTAAGACTATTGAGGATGGAGATGTCAACTAACTCTCTCCAATCAAACTTGCATGATAATTAGAATTTTAAGAAAATGCAGAGGGAAATGTTCATTTTAAGTTAAATTTAGTATAATGTTGATAGTTTTACTTACTTAGAGTACCACATAATTACTAGGATATGGTTTCTGTAAAAGTGCTGGGTAATCAAAAGCTTTTTATTACTTTATAAACTCTCAAGTGATGGAAATTATTTCTTCTAATAAAAATGGAAGATGTACAATGACTATAAAATGAGGCTATTATGAGTCAGGACACAATTACAATTTATTATTAAGGATTTATGGGAATAGTTTTTATTTCTAACAATACTGGAGCAAGTGACAATCCAGTAACTTCTAGAAGCATATTGATTTTAGGGAAGACTTTACAGAATGTATCATCACTGAGATTAGCTAGATAATATTCCATGGTGTTAATTTCACATTGGATGGCAGATGGCAGTGAGCTTCCATATATAGTGCAGTTT
Organism: Arctocebus calabarensis; assembly: GCA_963573935.1. Taxonomy (NCBI): domain Eukaryota; kingdom Metazoa; phylum Chordata; class Mammalia; order Primates; family Lorisidae; genus Arctocebus; species Arctocebus calabarensis. The sequence goes on along the minus strand of CAUYON010159292.1, from coordinate 4,725 downwards.
GGGGGTTGAATTTCAGGGTGTGTAGTGGCTGTGCTTTTCCCATCTGATTCTGTTCACAAGGATATCGATGCTCCATAAATTTACCATTTCATTATTCTATATCTGTGTTCTTAGCCTGTTTCATATTTCGCCTTTATTGTTTTGGATATTTTACCTTTTGGCACTTCTGTACCTTTTCCTTTTATTAATCCTAAAAATTTCTTAAGGGTTAGGAATATATAAACTCAGGTAATTTATAATACTACTTTGTTATGCCCTCTAACATATCTAAAACAAAGCTGCTCCATTAACAAGCAATACTCATGCTAAACAAATGAAATAATAAACAGCAAATAGTAAGCTCAGAGCTTGGAGCTTGTTAATAATTGAATACTAAAACATACTGGCAAGTATGCTGAGTAAGTTAGTATTCCAAAATGGAAAAAGCATGATGTTAAAGCCATTGATTTTAGTTCAAATCCAGTCATAGCTATTTGATAACTTTACACTTGAAGCAGATATAATCAATTGAGATTCATCAGAGGCAGCCACCAACTTTAAAAGTGGTTTAAGTAAAATATTAATTTATTTCCTTATTTGATTTATTTTTTTCATAAAATTATGTATATTTAAGGTATACCATGATGCTTTGATATACATATACATAAGGATGATTACAGTCAACCAACTAAGCTTACTTATCACAGTTAACACTTTTTATTCTTTATATGTACAACATTTTAAGATTTCACATGTTAAGTGAATTTATGTAGTTTTTGTCTTTCTGTGTCTGGTTTATTGCACTAGTAAAATGTCCCACAGGTCCATCCATGTTGTTGCAACTGGCAGGATTTCTTCCTTTTTTAAATTTCAAAAACAATTAGTGCAACTCTTTTTATTATGTGGAGGAATTATAAGCTGAAATTTGATGACAAAGCAATATATGACTTTGGCATGTAACTCAAAACATTTTCAAAGGATTAAAATACATTCTTGAAATGAAATTCCCTCTATCTCAATCTAATTTGGTACAAATATGAAAAGTTTTTCCATGCTTATATATTTTGCAAATCAAAAAAAATTAAAATTGATAAAATTCTTCTCAGTTTTTTAAAAATAAATTCATCTACAAATATTAAATCAAAATTATAAAAGAGTTTCTGTCATTTTATTAATGTATGTACTTCTATTAGCATTTTATATATTAGTGATTTGTCAAAATATTGATATACTTACATTGTTTTGATCAACTATGTATTAAAACTTTGTAAAAATAATTCATTTCAGGAACAAATATTCAATAATTAGAACTTTGGGGTTATAAAAATTAAAAATGTACGTATTTTAACAGAAAACACATTTTAAGAAAGAAAAAATATATTAACATTATAATACTCAATATATACAGATAACAAAAGATGAATGCAAATCATATTGGGCAATTTTTATAATTACAAAAGTCAAATGTAACTTGAGTATTATAAATTTCATATCTTTTTTTCCTTTCTTAAAATGTGTACGCCTGTCTTTGGCAACATCTGTATAATAGATGATCAATATAATCTTTTTTTTTTGTACAAAAGGTCTTTATTAGTGGGGAAACTGCAGAGCAGCATTAAGGAGGAGAGAGAGAGAGAGAGAAACGGGAGAAGAGAGGAGAAAGAGAGAAGGGAGAGAAAGGAGGGAGAGAGAGACACACACACACGAGATACACTGGGGTAGGAAGAGAAAAGAGAGACACATGGGGAAGGAAGAGAAAAGAGAGATCAATATAATCTTAATAACTAAATAATATAAATTTAGATAAAATACAGTAGGAAAACTAGAATGGAAAAATGAGCTAAAGGAAGAATAATGATATAAATCTTCTGCCAGTGCATTTTGAACTGATTTATGTATTAATATTTTTCTGTATTTCATTTGGTGACTGGTATGTAGTAAATACTCATTTCATTGATATTGGTATTATTAATAGGAGGATTTTTATTGTTTCTCTTTTGGAACATATTATGATTTGTGAGGTAGTTTCTTTTTTCCTTTCAAAAATACTAACAGATATAAGTGATTTTGTTATATGGATGAATTGGATAATGTTGAAGTTAGGGCTTTTAGTGTGCCTGGCATTAGGGAAATATACATTGTACCATACAGGTACAGTTTTATCCCTCACCTCTCTCCTAGCATCCCCCCTCTCAATTTTCAACGTCTTCAACACCACTGTATGAACTTGTATGCCAATTATTTAGCTTACACTTATGAGAACACGTGGTGTTTACTTTACCATTCCTGAGATGTTTTGTTTAGCATAAAGTCATCCAGGTCCATCAAAGATGCTGCAGAAACTTTACTTGGTTCTTTTTATGGCTAAATAGTATCCTAAAGTATGTGTGTGTATGTCTATGTATATATGTACATGTGTGTATACACACACACATGGAGATTTATCTACTCAAGAATTAATGAGCACTGAGGTTGCTTCTACATGTTTTCAATTGTGAATTTGGCTGTGATGAACATTTGAGTGTGGGTGTCTTTTTGATATAATGACATTTCCTTCAGGTAGATACCCAGTAGTGGGCTTGGTAGATCAAATGGCATGTATACTTTTAGTTCTTTGAGAAATCTTCATACTATTTGCCATAGAGGTTTTACTAATTTTCAGTCCCACCAACAGTGCAGAAATGTTCTTTTTTCACTACATTAATGTCAGCATCTATAATTTTTTGAGGTTTTTTTATTCTTCTTGAAACAGAGTCATACTCTGTTACCCCAGGTAGAGTGCAGTAGGGTCATTGTACCTAATTGCAACCTCTAACTCCTGGGCTCTATCAGTCCTCCTGCCTCAGCCTCCCAATAACCTGGGATTACAGGGATACAGCACTGACACCCAGGTAGTATTTCTATTTTCAGCTGAAATGAGGTCTCATTCTTACTCACACTGATATTCAACTCTTGAGCTCAAGCAATCCTCCTAGACCATAAGTGTAGATTTCTAGAATTATAGATGTAAGCCACTATGCCTAGCCATTCTGATAGGAGTAAAGTGATATAGTGTAGTTTTAATATACATTTACCTGATTATTAGTGATGTTGAACAATTTTTAAAGTGTTTGTAAGCCATATATCTATCTTTTTAATAGATTCTGTTCATGTCTTATGCCCACTTTTAATGTAAGTTATTTGTTTATTTTTGGTTTGAGTCCTTTGCAGATTCTGGGTATTAGTCCTTTGTCAAATGGGTAATTTGTGAACATTTTCCCCCAGTCTTTAGGGTATTTATTTACTCTGTTGATTATTTCCCCTACTATGCAGAATTTTTAAAATTTAATTAAGTCAAATTTATTTTTCTTTGTGTTTTATTTGTCATTTGAGTATTTGTTATTAATTCTTTGCCTAGGCTTAAATGCAAAGGAATTATTTCTAGGAATTTTATAGTTTCAGGTCTTCCATTTAAGTCTTTAATCCATTTTGAGTCAATTTTTCTATTTGGAAAGAGATAGGGATTGTGTTTCATGCTTCAGCCTGTGCCTCTTCAATTTACCCAGCATCATTTATTGAATAGGATGTCTTCTCCATAGTGTATCCTTTTTGCCTGCTTTCTCAAAATTCAGTTGATCATAGCTATATGGTTTTATTTCAGGGTTTTCTATTCTGTTTAGGTCTCTACCTTTATACTAGTACCATGTTTTGGTTACTTGTTGTCTTGCAGTATAATTTGAAGTTTGGTAACATATGCCTTTGGATTTGATCTTTTTGGTTAGGATTGCGTAGGCTATTCTGGTTCTTTTTTGGTTGCCTATGAAGGTTAGGATTATTTATCTATATCTGTCAAAAATAACATCCATATTTTGATGGGAATTTTGTAATTCACTTTGGACACTATGCACATTTTAACAATGTTGATTCTTCCAATCCATGGGCATTGGGTGCTTTTCTGTTTATTATGGCATCCATGAATTTTTTTGTCAGTGTTTTGTAATTCACCTTATAGAGATCTTTCACCACCGTGGTTATTTCATTCCAAGGTATTTTATTTTTCAGCTCTTGTAAATGGTATTGAGTTATTGATTTGACTCTCACTTTTTTTTTTTTTTTTTTTAGTATATCAAAATATTACTGATTTTTGTAACCTGAGACTTCAGGTTATCAATTCTTGGAGTATTTTCATGGAGTGTTCAGGGTTTTTGAGAGACAAGATCAAACAGGGATACTTTAATCTCTTCCTTCCAACTTCGATGTCTTTTAGTGCTTGCTTTTGCCTAATTTCTCTGGGTAGAAAATCCATTAATATATTGAGTAGAATGGTAACAGTGGGCACCCTTGTATAATTCCAGTTCTTAATGGGAATGCTTAAAGTTTATTCACAATGATGTTGTTCATGGGTTTGTCATATATGGCTTTTTACTGTTTTGAGGTATATCCTTTCTCTGACTAGTTATTAAGGCTTTTTTTTTAATCATAAAGTGGTACTGGGTTTTATTGAATACTTTTCCTGCATCTATAGAGTGGTCTGTATATGGTCTTTGTTTTTACTTCTATTTATGTAATGAATCACACTTCTTGATTTGTGTATGTTGAACCATCCTTGCATCTTTCTTTCTTTCTTTTTCTTTCTTTCTTTCTTTCTTTCTTTCTTTCTTTCTTTCTTTCTTTCTTTCTTTCTTTCTTTCTTTCTTTCTTTCTTTCTTTCTTTCTTTCTTTCTTTCTTTCTTTCTTTCTTCCTTCCTTCCTTCCTTCCTTCCTTCC
>CAUYON010159282.1:0-66709 GCA_963573935.1 Arctocebus calabarensis | reverse complement strand
CTTAGTTATTGTATGAAGACATTTGTATTCTGCATTTAGTAAGTTTTGCCTGTACCCTTCTAAGATGCACCATAGGTGTGGCCCCACCAATTACCCTCCTTCGACCCCAGCCTCCACCTTCCCCTCCCCACCCTTGTCTTTTTTTTTTTAACCTAGTTAACTGTTATTCACCTTTCAAAGCCTAGCTCAAGTATTACTTCCTCTAAGAAGCCCTCCTGGAACTCTTCAAAGTGCTTAGGTTTTGGTCTCTGTTTGTTTCATCCTGCACATACCTCCTAGGAACGCATGTATTTACTCACAAGTGTCCACAACCTGACTATTAACTCACTTAGGAAAAAGTAGTTATCTAAGAACAATACAGCCTATACCCTAGTGCAAATCATATTCAAATCTGTATTCTTTTTTTTTTTTTCTTTTTACACTTCTTATACTCTGTGGCCCAGGAACAGAAAAGCTGGTGGTCAGGATACCAGGGTGGCTGCTCCAGGCAACTGTGGAGGTTTGGCTTCTTTGTACACTTCCCTGAATAGAAAACCTAATACAAATAATAATTGGTTGTTACAATTCCCATATCTCCCATAAATAGAAAGGAAGTGTGTCAGGAATTGAAGCAAGGGGGGTGGGAGGAATGATAGTCAAGATCAAAGCCAGAGATGACCCTTTAGACTAGAGACTACATCAACATTTATCACACAAAAATTGAAAGCAGAATATCAGGGTTTCTGGAAAGCAGGGCCCCAGTTAATGTGGGTATCCTAGCATAGTCTGTCCCATCTTCTTTTTTCACACCTACTTATTCTACTTTATCTACTTCATTTTTCTTTCTTTCTTTTTTTTTTTTTCTTGAGACAAAGTCTCATGCTGACACCCTGGCTAGAGTGCCATGGAATCATAACTCACAACAACCTTCAATTCGGACTCAAGTGATCCTGTTGCCGAAGTTTTTCTATTTTTAGTAGAGACAGGATCTCACTTTTTCTCAGGCTGGTCTTGAGCCTGTGAGCTCAAGCAATCCACTGCCTCGGTCTCCTGGAGTGCCAGGCGTGAGCCACCAAGCGCGGCCTACTTCATTTTTCTTTCAAACTTTCAGTTCTTTGTTTCCTGTTCCTTAGTCCACAAGGAAGAACAGACTGACATAAAGGTATAAATTTAAATAACATTTGTTTTAGCTAGTAGAGCAAAATACAATTTCCTTGAATTTGGGTTCAAAATTTCAGAGAATGTTGGCCTATTATAAGTCAAGTAGCTCTCTTGAGGGGAGAGGAGAGCATGGGGAAAGGGTACGCTATACTTCCATGGTGTCAGAAGCAATGTTGAGTATTGAATGAGGAGCTTTATTTACTAGATTAAAGAGGGAGGTAGTTGTTCTCGGCAGAAGAATAGTAGCTATTCACTATAACAGCAATCCTTCACATGTGTGTGGTATCCTTCATAGCTTACAAAGTTATTTTATAACAAATTCACAGCTATTTTCTCATTTATTTCATGCACAACCCCTGTGATTTAAAGGATATCATCCTCATTTTACAGATGAGGGAATGAAGACTCAAGGAGAGTATGAAGTCTAATGTGATTCAAATAGCTAGTAAAGCTAGAGCAGAGGTGTGACTCAACTGCCTTCGTTCTTTATTGCAGGTGCCTTGAAATATCAATTAACTTGTTGTGGACATCTGGGGACTTTGGAAACTCCGTGGTGTCTCTCAGTGTCAGGGTTGAGCCCTCTCCTCAGGTAGGGGAATGAGTCCTGCCTAATGGAGCATGGCTTTCTCTGCTTTATAAAGAGGCGAGATTGATGAAATCTTTGCTTCTATAGAACGGATGTCTCTGTCCATACTTCTGGGTTTGGTTTTGAGAGTAGGCAGTCATGCTCATTAATTTTCCCTGAGAACAGTTACACCTCTAGAATTGTTCATTCACTTGGCAAGTGTTTTATGATCACTTACTACGAATAAGGCCACGTGCTTGACAGTTAGGAGAAATAGAAGACATGGCCCTTTGACAGCAACTAATTCATAATTGGTTAGGCCAGGAATGGATAAGTGTAATTATAAAAAGTATTATATATGTGATAAAAGTTATAAAAGAGGCGCAAGCAAAATACTGTGGGTGTTCTGAGAAAGGAACTTCACTGCTACAGCAGGTCAAGGAAAGCCACACTATGAAAGTGTCACCAGAGTGGGTGGAGGAAGGTGAACTTGAGTGATGTGTTCACTGGGAAATAGTTTCATCTGGAGCTGGTTTACCAAGGGCATTACACTGTGGCCCTGACTAGGTCCAACAGCTGAGGGCCTTATGTCATGTCCCCACCAAGGCTGAGTATTCACAAGGGCCTCAAGTCCCCTCTCCCACTGTCTGACCCATTTGCCCTCCTAGAAATGACTAAAATCCTATTACCTACACGTGTCAACAGTACTGTTTTGCTCACTAAGTGTAATCATCCCTCCCACAAAGGTTGGCATTTATTATTGTAAGTGATGTGGCACAATGTCATAACTCACTGTCCTTTTCCCTAATAACTTATGTCTTTGTAAATAAGACACTGATTTGATTTTTAGTCAAGGAGGATATTGTTCCAGAGTTGTGTATGTGAAATTTTAAAAATGGGTGCATATTTCTACAGGATAGTATTGTCCTCTGTGCTGTTTTTCTAGTCACTCCTGCTTCTCTAGGAAAAGTTGGGATGGATCATGTTGTCTGAACCTGGCTCAGACCCAGCTGAAGCTGGAGAGAAAGCTAGGGCTTTCAAAGTGTCTTATGAATGGGTATTTTACATGTAAATACATATATGAATTTTTAAATATGTAAATCTATTTAATTTAGCCATGCAACGAATATATTAATTCCCAGGGATAAGCCGAAAATGGGGGGAAAAAAGTCCTTCATTAAGCTTGCATTTTAATGGGAAACTGGCCTTAAATAAATAACTGCATATAAAATAAATAATGTAATTTCAAGTAGGAATATGTGCCATCAGAAATAAAATGTGCGAAGAGAGTTTATTTTATATAAAAAGGGTAGGAAAGACCTAGAAGTGATAGAGGAGAGGTGAATGAGGATGTGGACAATCTGGGGTATGAGAGCAAAGCCTAGTAGCAGAGGCAGAGAGAGGGAAAATGTACTGGGGCTGAGATTTCCTTGGTGTTTTAGAGAAGCAGCAAGAAGGTTACTGGGCCCAAGGGACACAGGGAAGAGAGAAGGAGATGAAGTCTATGAACAAGGCAGTGCCAGATGACATGAGCTCTTGTAGGACCAGGACCAGGAGTTGGCAAGGGATTTGGAAGCTACAGGAGAGACAAGGAGACAGCAAGAGTAATGCTGTCTGAGGCAGCAACTACTCAGATGGTGGACGGGAGTGAGAGTGGAGTAGAGATGCAAAGTCACAGTGTATTTTTGAACATAAACTTGAAAGTAAATGGGAAGAGTGGAATTAGAGACAAAGAATTTAAGAAGGACTCAGTGATTTTTGCCCTGAGAAACCGGAAGAATGGTGCTATTCCTTACTGATGCTGGGAATGTGGAAGAAGTTGCTGAGTGTTGGAGGGTGCAGCTGAGGAGGGAGGTGCGTAGATTAAGACCCCTGTGGGGAGGTGGGAACCTCTGAGACGTCCTCCTGGGCAGGTCAAGTTCACAGTTGGAGCTCAGGGAAACATCAGGGACCACTTGGGAGTCAACAGAATATAGACAGTATTTATGGGACTGTACAAAATCATCTGTTCAAGGACTGGTACGAAAGGCACACAATCACAGATTTACCAACGTCTCTGAAGTTGGCCTGGTTGAATCAAGCCTTCCAGACGCCCATGGGATGTGTGTGCTGTATGCTTCAGTCTGCCTGTCTTCACCCTCTCCTCTCCTGATCTGCACTCTACAAGGCTGCTATTAGAGGAACCATTTATCTTGGCCTCCCTGCTCTCTTGTGTTGTTTGAATTTAACCATTAAGAGGAGCCAGCAGGAGGATGCAGAGAAAGAGAAGAGAGAACTTGGGTAATTTCTTTCCCTTGTTTTCTCAGTACAGGGCTGTTGGCTGCAATAACTGGTTATTCAGAACTAGAAGTTTTATACTTCCTATGTGTTTGATATAATGTTAATTAACCCCAATGTAATGCCATAGTTACATATGAAAACACACAATCAGACCTAGCACTTGTTCCCACTTAGAAATTGAAGGGAATAAACAAATAGTACTTTATTACTGACTTCCTCACTAACCTAAAAAGTTCAATATTCACTGCTGCTCAGTGATTCCAATGCGTCGATTAATGGGTTTCTTTAATATTTTCTAGAGACCCAGAAGTTAAGACCATATGGATGAAAAAGCAAGTGGGAATAGGGACTAGAGTTAAGTGGCACAATTTCTAGGAAGTTGGGGAGAGAAGATGCGGATTTCCATGAAAACATTTCTTTGACAGAATTAGCCTGCAGGGAGTAATGACACAAGGCTACAATATGGCCTATAGATACTAACTTGGACTTCTACCTCCTATCAGATTCTTCAGTGTTTTCTGGGAAAAGAACACTAGAATGTGTTTTATTTGAAACTGGTCATCTAAGACAAAAGAACCCTAACATCACAAACTTGAATTTCTTCTACTGCCTATAATGTTCATACATGTTTCGGTGGCAGGTAAGAGATGTTGGGAAACCAACAAAATTTGTTAATACATGAAAAAAATCCAACGTGGAGAGATAGCCTCCTTCTTGTCCAGTCTCATGCACTGTCCTTGTGACAAAGGGGTGCAAACCTGACCAAGTGGGAAACAGTAATGGACATTTCCTTTTGTCCTTTACACTGGCTCTTATGTTAGAATAGACTTACAGGTCTCTACTGTCTGCCAATAGTGGTCAAGATAGTGGTCAACACTGCTTCTGGATGTCTGGAGACCCAACCACGAATGCATTCATGCTGATGGGCCCTGGCCTTCAGCACAGAGGCTCTCCAAAGCAACACTGACTCTGTTGTACTTCCTGAAATCCCAGGGAACCCTAGCTGGGCCCATGATCAGTTTCACATGGCACTGCTGTTCAGCCACATTCCTTTGAGCTGTGTTAAATTCTCAATGTCATAGAAGATGCTCTTTGTTTGAATGCAGGATATGTTGAATATTTGAACAAAAATCACTTTGCAAAGTGGATGCTTAGGAAAACCATAAAAACTCGATCTACTGTCAGCTATAAGTTTGTCCCCATTGCTCAGAGAGGGTGCAATCTAGCGAATCAACCAGGTAAATTGAGTGAAGTGACTTTTATCTGCATTCAGAATCTCCTCTTTCTTCCATTTATAAAATCTATAGCATAGACACCATCTCCATTATTCTGGCAGGTTTTTGTTTATATGACATATATATATATATGTGTGTGTGTGTGTAATATCCAATATTTGCCAAACCACAAGGGTTATCTGCTTTTAACTTAAATTTCTATTTGATTCTTTGAGGGGTTTAACCAAAACAGCTATTAACTCATTAGAGAAACAGTGGAGGGGCTACACTTGGATTTGAGTTCTGTCTCCTCCATTGGCTGACAATGAAGCTTTGCCAAATGATTCCCTATCTTCATCTATCAACATGATTATAAAAACAATAGGCGTAACTTACGAAAATCCATGCTGTTGTGAATATTAAAAGAGCTATTTCATGGGAAAGCACTTTTTGCAAATATTAAACTTTACTTATATTTTAAAGAATCTATGATGATAGTAGCATTTTTTAGATAAAATTTTAGTCCACAATATACCAGAGGGCCTCTTCTGTTCATTATTTAGAACAGAGTAATATTTAAATAGAGGGAAGTTAAAGGAACTTGAAAAAGTAAGGAAAATGATCAAGTATCTTGACAGTTATCAGATAGAAGGAATTAAGTTTATTTTGTTTTTGTTGTTATTGTTTTGTTTGTTTTTTGAGACAGAGTCTCACTCTGTGCCCTGGGTAGATTGTGGTGGGTTCATAGCTCAGAGCAACTTTAAACTCTTGATTTTAAGTGATTCTCTTGCCTCATCCTCCCAAGTAGCTGGGATGACAGGCGCCCACCATAATGCCCGGCTATTTTTTATTGCAGTTGTCATTGTTTAGCTGACCTGGGCCAGTTTTGAAGCCACCAGCCTCGGTGTATGTGGCTTGCACTGTAACCACTTGCTACAGGTGCCAAGCAGCCATGTTTTGTTTTGTTTTTTTGAGATAGAGTCTCACTCTGCCCTGGGTAGAGTATGGTGGGGTCATAGCTCACAGCAACCTCAAACTTTTGGGCTCAAGTGATTCTCTTACCTCAGACTCCCAAGTACCTGGAACTATAAGTGTGTATCACAACACTTGGCTAGTTTGTCTACTTTCAGTAGAGAGGGGGTCTCATTCTTGCTCAGCCTGGTCTCAAACTCCTGTGCTCAAGCAATCCACCCATCTCAGCCTCACAGAGGGCTAGGATTACAGGTGTGAGCCACCATGCCAGGCCTGGATTAAGTTTTTCTAAATTCTAAGATTCAGCAAGATTTGGATGGTAGAAAGGGGGGCAGAATCCCAGCCTCAGATTTTGAGCTCAGTAAGGGGAATAGAAGACTAATTTTCTTCACCTGGATCTTTAATTTTTGACAGAAATGTAAAAAGACTGTAGACTTCCACATTGTATAACTGGAGGACAGTGGCCGTCAGCAGGGATCTCTTTATTTCTGTTGAAGCAAAGAGCACAGAAGAGTCACAAAGTGTTTGGTGACAGCCTGTTGATCAACTTGCTTGCTTCATTTTGGTTCCATCGCTAAATAAGAATGCAAAATGCTGTTTTATGCCCCCAAACAACAGCAGGAAATATTTTTATGGATTGGGTTCAATGTATCCTATGAAATGAGGTCCAAGTCAATTTCTCTAACGACACCCTCCCATAGCAAGACGGTGGCTCTGGCCTGCTTCGCACGGCTCCTATTAGCACAAACCCCATTCCCCAGCACCTATGTTTATGAAAGATGGATGAAATGACTCCGAGTACTTGCACCCAAACTGAAAATTGCTGCTGCATTACACAATAACTGTCTAGCATTCCTTATTCCTTTTCTTCTGTTAATAATACATTAAACTGAGGTTAGGAAAAAAAAAAAAACCCAGAGAAAAAAGAAAAAAAAAATGATAATGATTTCTTGACAGATTTTGAATGAAAGGCTTTAACACAGCTTTAACTGAGCTTGACACACCATTTTTAACATGCAAGTCCCTTCTGTTTCCCAATGTCTTCATACTTAATTGAGAAGTCCCACTTAGGAATGGCAAAGTTTAATGAACCTCCTCCCTCAAATCATTAATTCAAAATATATGATGTTGATTATGCATTTTCGGTTATAAGTACTTTCCCTGTTGATGTCTGCATAAAAATGGGCTGAATAACTGTGTTTTGTGAATAGGACCCACACTGTTCAAATTGGAATGTTTTATTAATCACAGTTCTTAAAAGATATTGAACATTGGAGGGGGTAGATCAGAAAATAAATAATACATACTCTTGAAATGTCCCTGAGATGAGTAGCTGTTCTCTTTATAAATATTACAAACCTCACATAATCCCTTAGGTAAAGACACAATATTCAACACACATAATGATGAACAACAACAAAACAGCATTTTAATTTGGACCACAGTAGCCCTGTTTATGGTTTGCTCATCCTGTTAATACATAGTCCCTTGAGACTGTGAACTAGGCAATTAGTATCCCCCAATAATAGATGATTATCCTGAGATACAACAATCAACCCACATTTAGTCACTAGCAGTTATTAATTGATATAAAATAAAAGAGGTAATTCGTATGCACAGAGGGTTCGAACATCATTTTAGTATAATTTCTAGTACTTGCTGTACATTTCACAAATTTATTTTGTGCATACATATGTTTACATACTTTTAATCATTTAGCTACAGAAACAAAAACTAGGTGTTTATGAAATTTGGAGAGTATTTTTATTGCATGTATTCTTTAGTAAGAATTATCATGGCATACATTAGCACTGTAAGACTAATTGCTCTAATTAGTGAATGTTATCAGTGACAAACGAACACAGAGCTTTTTATTTCCTGCAGCTGTCATTAATAATTTTTTTTCAAAGAGGAGAAAAGACAAAGAATAGAATTTTGAAATAGAGGCCATCTTGCACCAGCACATTCAATATCCCATGTTCCCTGACTTTTGAGTCTAGTTACTAAGATCAGAGAATAGAGTATTTGGTACCTCAGTCCCCAGAACCTCTTTTTCTCAGCAAATCTTACATCTCTGGATGCTATTTTCACAAAATGCCCACTATTTCAATAGCTAATTATCTGTTGACATATTTCAAACTTGTCTTTTCAAGTAGAAAGAGGCTGGAAACTATGTCTTATTTATGTCTGTATTACTGATATCTGAGTCTGGGACAGTGCCTTTATATAATGTCTTTATACCATACTAGGTTCAGGAAAAAGACAAATTAATTGAGTGGGAAATCAATTTAAGAATAAGCATGGTTTATTTTATTTATTTATTGTCTGCAAAATAAAAAACGCACATCTACTTATATTTTGTGTAAGTAAAAATGATGCATCATATATTTTCAATTCCTAACTTTGTTAAGATTGTAATAAAAGTAAATGGTCTTATGATTTTCTCTTATACTGAATTACACTTAGGAAAAGACATATTTTGCTTCATTTTTCTAAACACTTTTCAGTGCCTATTACGATCAAGTCACGGGGAATGCAAAAATATATAAGAAAAGACATTCTTCTCAAGGGATATTTTTGGAGAAAATAGAGATATACGATAGAATGGAAGATAGATATAAGACAGAATGAAATGAATTTTAAATAAACTCACAACAAACGTTGTTATCTGAAATTCAGGGTTGTTACACACCTTGTTGAACTCACAAAGCTCCTTGAGTATAAGGTCTATATTTTTATTTCCTGTTATATTTCAATTTCAGCAAGTCATATAAAGAAAATCCTATGAACAATTATCCAGAAAGGATACACTCTAGAAATATTTTTTTATGATATTTTCTGTTGTAGTCCTCATAGAGCCAAGCTTCATGTAACGATCAACAATGGATTCCTATCCTTATTTTTCTTCTCACTGTGTGACTGGAACTGCAGGGGGAACAATACATGGAGGTCAGGCGATAAATGTCCTCATACAAAGTGCTCAGCTCATTCAGAATGAACAAGGTATTTAGAAAGGGACGAAGTCAATTCAGCAACTTAATAGTATTCTGAATATTTTATATCTTCAAATACTTTATTTTCACATAAATTGAGAGTTCTATAAAAGTAAAAATATGGACATATATTGAAGTTAAAAAAATGAACACGTTCTGTCTTATATATGAGCATTGACAACGGCAATAGCTTGAAATGTTTACAACAATAAAGTGGGCCTGTTTAATTTGCTCTAAATGTGCATACCCGTCTTGCTCTTTTATGGGGGAAGAGGAGAGAGGTCTAAATGGTTTTTTTTTTAAACTGGTCGGTCACACTTCCCAGTGTACTAAGGTTGTTCATGTACTACCATTTCATGTTGAGTTTAGCATGAAATTTGGTTAAAATTCCTTCTCCCATCCCATGTGTGTGTCAGTGTGTATTTATGTATGGTGTGTGATTTAGAATGAGTAAAAGTTTCCCAGGAAGGAACTAGGCCAGAAAAAATGCACCGAGAGCCAGTGCAGGCCTCTGGAAGGCGTTGTTTCACAGCACAATAGGAGGTGACCGAAAACTAAACAAATTCCACAGTGCTCTTCTTTAAAGTGAGGGCAGCCTGAGATCTGCAAAATTACCTCCAAATCTTTTGTCTAAAGCTTCTGAGATTGTGCGTAAAGAGCATGACCTGGTGGGGAGTCTTGAGTTTTTTCAGTTCACTCATTGCACCAGGAACATAGAGGACCTGGGCTACCCCTCCTCTTAGCTATATAGTGGCTTGGAACCTTCTGGAGTCTCAGACAACATGCCCACCATCTCCCACCTCATAAAGTACTTTGTGATCCTCAGGAAAAATTTTCAGGAGAGCCCTCACAGTAAAGACACTAAAGAATGGTGCCCTAAGCTTGTTTGGATTCAAAAATCTATAGTATCCAAAACTTTAAATAAATCTAAGTTTCTGCAGTGCAGTGCATGCTGACCTTGGACATGTTAAAAAACCTCTCTGCACCTCCGTTTACTCAGCTATGAAATGATGCCAATGATGTCCCTGCCTGCCAGGATGATTGTTAGCCATAAATGAGTAAGTCCACGGTGAGGTCCTAGAATCCTCTCTGACCAATAGATACCATCCAATATCATCTAAATTACAGTGTGCATTCTGCTAACTTATCTCCTGGTGGGGAGTTTGTCAGGGATCCACTGGAAACCAGAAGCTTGTCAAGAAATTTCTAGATTCCTGCCTGACTAAGCAGCATCACACACTTCCCTGGGGTCATCCCCTTGATGAAGCCATCTTCTTTCTCCCTGAAGTCTTCCCCGGACCACTCCAGCCAACACCACTCTCCTCGCCATTCACAGGGCAGGTGAACTGTACCACGTAGCTTACCACGCCCTCCCACTCTTCATTGTTCTACGTGCTTCTGACCTGCCATTCCCACCTAGACCATGACGTCTCACTAGTCATTGTTTTATGTAACCTAAACTCTTTAACATTGTGACTTACCCACTTTGGGTATATTCAAGATTTTGTTAAAGCAGCAAAAAGTGTGAGTGCTTGTGTGTGTGTGTGTGCTTGTGGTGTTGGAGCAAGTTTGTCAGCTTTCTTGACCAATCTGGGCATTGTGACTTGACAATAATTGCATGCTGCTATTCTCTTTGTCCTAAAATCTGTACTTAGCAATCCCTAACGGTTTGTCAGAACTATGTAGGAAGGCAATACAGATTCAATAATAATGGCTAAATCTAGTGTCCAGAAAGAACTCGACAAAGTTTTCTAAGCCAACTAATTATATATTTAGCAAATTACAAAGTGTGCAGGGATGAGGGATGTGTCCTTCACGGTTAAAGCACTGTAAAGGCTTAAAAGTACTCTGTTTTATTCTTTTTTTTTTTTTTTTTTTTTACCAACATGACTCTTCTAACAAACTCTTATGCTGAAATACAAGCACATAAACCAACATGAGCAAGAAGAGAGATGGTGAGAGATGGCTTGATGGAGAGCTGCTCCATCCACAGGTGGAGGGCTGAGAGGAGGTCCCAGGACTCCACAGACAGCCCCGTCCACCTAGTAGATGCCTTAGATCAGTGCGACCTAATGACTTTAAACAGAATAAAGTGTGGACTGAGACAGGTCTGAGTTAAAATCTTCATTCTGCCATTTATGGGCAAGAAAATTATGGGCTTGTCTTTAACATCTATGAGATACAAAATACAGATAACAGTAACTAATATTTAACATATCATTTTAAAGGCTGTGAGGATTACCTAGTATAGCTGCCCAGAATGTAGCATGTCTCTCTCCAAGGTTGACACAGTTATAGTCTTTTCTGTGGTCCATGTCAGGCTTACCTGGTGTCAGTCTTTGTCAGAAGAGCTGCTTCTTTGTATGGGATGATTTTCTCAGGTCCTCACAAAAAAAGACAGAAATAGATCCATCACCATTTACACCAGATGTCAATTGTCTCCAAGTCTTCACTTGCTTTACTGCCAGAAGTCCAGGATTTTATAGGGCTACCTCCCACAAGACTCTCAGATACTCTCCAAGCCCAGGACGTGTCCCCTGGCTGTTACTCACTGCTCTGACTTAACGCTTCACGTCGTAAGGGGGCTCCCAATGTATTCCTGTGAGTTTGTACTTCTGCCCAGTGCTTTTGAAAATTTGTAGTGTACTCTCATCTATTCCTGAAAATATTGCTAAGTTGATGATCAAAGCATGCTACACATGAACCTTGGTATAGCAGGAAAGTTTCACTACCCAGACAAAGGGAGACAAGTAGTTATTCACTGTTAATCGCAGCTGGGTTCCATAGAAGACTTGCCTAAACTGAAAGAATTAAAGTGGTTCTTGACATGGTGTTCACCCCTAGGATCCCAGGCAGGCCGGGGACTCCCAGTCACGCTAGCAGACACCCTCATGTCAGAATTCCATGTTCTCGCTGTTGCTGTCTCTGGGCACCCACATGCCCTCCATGCTAGTGCTGTTTCCAGGACATGAACAGACTAGTGTGCTTGGCTGAACTCAGATGGGAATCAGAGCAATGTTCTTTGCACTTCAAAGTGTCAGAAGATACAGGTCTTTCTAGGATCACACACAGCTTCCTCCTCCTGGGTACACACAGCCAGCTAGAGAGAGCTAGATGGTTTCTGGTGTGAGGAGATGTACCGTGCCTGGTTTTGTACCTCACATGGGTCCAAAGGTATCACTTGGTCTTCCCTGATAATGAGTTTTCTCTCTGGATCTTCATCGTTCCTCCCTGAAATCTGATGCCTGGTGCCCTTATGTAACCCCAATCTATGGTATGAGTGAGTTAAAAGACATAGTGTATATTCATTTGGGGGAAGTATCTAAGCTAAGATTTTTGCCTAGTGAAGATACCATGTTATACACTAGAGCTAAATTCACCTATTAACTACAGATAATTCCCAATCTCTATGTGCATGTCGTTAGAATTCACATGTGAAACATAGCATAAGATGCTTCACCTACAGCATTTCTATGATTCACTTACTTTCCCCTTACAGAGATTTATGCAAAAAAGCTATATGACACTTCTCTTAAGTATATTTATATTGAATGCAAACTATGTCCCAGACGCTATACCTTGTTCTCTAAACACATGTCCATTTTTTATCCTCAAAATAATCCTATGGTGGAAACGCTCTGATTATGAGGCTTTATGAATAAGGAAAACCAAGCGTGCAAAAAGGTAAAAAACAAGTCCATAGTCATAGTGTAATGGGGAGCCTGGGATTTAATCCCTGCCCTTTTTGTACAAGACTATTAATTAGTGGGAAGGGAGCATTACATAGGGGTGACTTCTCTCTCTGGGCATTGCATTGGCAGTTGCACTGACTGTGTTTGCAAGTTCTTCCAAGATGGTTGCTTCTAAAGTGCCCCTTGATGACACCTCAATGTGTTCCCTGGAAATACAAAGAATGTGAGTTCAAATTACCAGTACTACTACTTTAAAGTAGCTCTCACACTTTAATGTCATCAGAAACACCTGAGGGTTGGTTAAACTGCACCAACTGGGCTTCACCCTAACTTTCTGGCTGAGGTGGTCTAGGGTAGGGGCTGGGGATTTACCCTTCTAACAGATTCTCAGGTGCTGCTGCTGCTGCTGGGCCCAGCACTACCTTTGTGAATCACTTCTGAACACTAGGTGGAAAAGCTGGCATGTGATGACATGGGCCATGTCATTGCATAGGAATTTTCATAAATACAGCACACATTTAAAACAATGGGTTTTAATGCAGATTCTTAAAAAATGAGCCTGAGCAGGACAGCAAGTGCTTGCTCAAGACATCTTAACAGATGAAGCACTTTATCCTTGTCCCTCAAGTGTGCATTACCTGGGATTAGAAATACGCAGTTGAGGCTTCCTTCCCACTCTCCCAGGTAAGTTGGCCAGAAGGGAATTTGCAGAACCCTCTGCACTGCCCATGTCCACTCTAGTGTTTTGTTTTAAACTCCTAAAAAAAGTTTTCCTCCTTTCGATGTGTTTACAAACCTGGAACTGTGCCAGGAGTGAACAGCGATGGAGATGAGTCAACAAAAAGCTCCAGCTACCAAATTTTCCTCCAGAAATAGGGAGCTTTTGTCCATTTCTCTGGTTTGCAGAGGTAAGGGAGTGGGCAGAGAGCCATCCCGTGCCCAGGACTCCATCTTGTTTCCTTTGGGAACTTCCCTTCTGGCTGCAATTTGCACCTCACCCAGGTGTGAAAACCCTTCCCAGGGAGAGGAGGATGCAAGTGTCTCTGTGGGTGGCAGGGTGATGTCACTACCCTCCTTGTTACCAAAGAAGTGAGTCTGTGGCTTGGCCTCTGATTTTCCTCAGACATTTGAACTATTCATTCTCTATTAGACACATATGAAGGAAGGAAATTGGACTTTCTCAGGTTGCAGATGTATCAGCGGGGATGTACGACTGAAAATTAATTCCCTGACACAGACTGATGAAGCCAGTGGCTTCCTGAAATACTAAGATATAGTTTATATTTTTCATCACAGATGATCTCAATGGTACATGTTTCCTCTAGTTCAAAATGCTGATGTTTTGACAATGGAACCCAAAAATCTTCCGTTTTCACAAACAACTTTCCTGCTAATTAGTCAAAATGTCAAGAAATTGGTCAGTGTGTCTAATAAGGAAAAGAATCTAATAAAAATCTACATTTTTTAAATGAATGCAGAATATCATTTAGCTTCAAAGTGCTAGTGCCACACACAATTAGATTCAGAGTTTAGCTTTAGCTAAAAATTAAAGATCCTTTCTTGTAGTGTTGTTATTTCTGAGGTCTGCCTTTTTCACAGATGATTTTTTCTTTATTTACATTTTCCTTCCCTATATAAATATTAGTTCAAACATTGCTAATCCTGCATATTTTACTTGCCATCAATAGATGATGATACTGTTCTTAAGCCAATCTTATTCATTTTTACACACGATGTTGTTTTTTCTTTTAATTCCTTTTCACTTTAATTTACTAAAACCTCATACAAAATCTCTGGGTGTTAAATCTTGATGTCACTTATTATCCATACCTTCTAGAACAAGGTTCTTTCTTTTTCTGATCTTTATGTCTACTTACCTGAGAAAAGCACCAGCTGGTTTATCTCACATGGTTATTTTGATTGAACAAATGACTGATGTGTGTCAGAGAATTCCAAAGCCTATGAAATATTATACAAAATCATAAGATTATTGTTACTACTATGTGATTACATGAACCCAAGTTGAACTTTGCCATAGAGGAAATCGTCTAATCAAGATGATTATAATCTATAACAAGAACAGCATCCACAAGATCTTCAATATATTAACTGAAGGATTTAATAAGAGTCGACAGGACTCTCATGAATATACATCAAAGCCAAATAATTGGGATCTCTCTATACTATGAACATCTGACATCAGAGCAAACATCTAGTAACCAAGAAACATATCGAAAGAAAAAACACAAAGGAAGAGTCCACAAGACACGGTGGTTACAGACATCCACGAACAGCTTCTCTGTAGCTCCAGGAACAGCCCATCCAGGGCTGAATTCAGAGATTAAAAGCAGCAGCTTTGTGCGTTTAAAAGACCTAGCAATATTGGAGATTAGAGCCATGTAGCCACTTATCAGCCAAATTCCTGAATCCCCCTGTGTTTTAAACAAACTGCTTTGTAGAGTGAGTTTGTAAAAGGCTTTGAGTAGACCAGTCAATCTTACTACAAACCATTAAGGATATCATCACACCCTCAGTGCATGGCTTTTCAGAACTCACTTTGAAAAAAGGGATTGTGTGTGTGTTCCTTTCTGAAAAAAACAAAGACTATATAACCAGAGGCTACAGTTTCTGGAAGCAACTCTCTGCAACTTAATTCCTTTTGTTAAAAATAAAATCTGTGGAGAGAGGGGGTGGGGTCTTGATGTGAGCCATGCCTTTTGGGGTCAAGACAGGATTGTAAGAGGGTTTTTACCTAACAAATGCAATCAGTGTAACCTGGTTTCTTGTACCCTCAATGAATCCCCAACAATAAAATAAATAAATAAATAAAATCTGTAGTAGCAATTGAATGAAGCAGCCTGTGGTCTTTGGAGAAATGACAGGTAACTTGTATTGATTTTATTGGTGGCCAGGATGAGAAAAGAAGATATACATTAGAGAATGCCAACCATAAGGACAGGAGGAAGGTATTGACACAGTTCAGGGTGCATTTGCTGGGTGCCAACGAGCTCTAGGAGAACCAATAGAAATTGGTGATGGATAGTTGAAGAGGAACCCTGAGGAATGGCCTTCCATGGAAATATTTCCCTAAAGCTTAAAGATGCATTTTCCTTGAACTTTGAATGTGCCCATGGCAGGGGTGTTCAGTGTTCCCAGATCTCCTGTAGGGAGGAGCCATTTGGAAGTTCTCAAAGGGACCTCCCACTTATAGCCAACTCCTTGAACATTATCTTTATTTTTTGTTCGAATGGTTAATCTAAAGAATGGATATAAAATATAATAATTGAACACTATATTCAAACATTAAATAAGTTTTCTTTATTCTGCCCTTCTCTGTTCTGTGCTAGGCATTATGGTTCTTGAAAATGAATAACATACTTGAAAATGTATGTTACAATTGCAAATTGCAGTGTAACAAAAAATTTCACTTCTTGAGCTTGAGGAATTAATGTTATGTTGAAATGTTTATATGTATTATAAACATAAAAGGAAATGCTACAGCATGTATTACATACCTAGTATACCGTAAATTAAGGGTTAATAATACCTAGTGTGGGATATGTAAAATGTGGCAGGATAGAACAGACTTCTGTTCTTATTTGGTAAATAAGTATTTACAAAATGCCTTTCCTATCTCTTCCTGAAGACTTAAGACATGGAGATGAGTCAGACACAGCCCTTGTTCTCTAGTTGCTTATAAATCTTCAAAGAAAGATTAACTAAATAGAAAAATGAAAAGAAAAGTATAGGTTAGTAGTCAGGCTATTATTTTCATATGGGAAAATTAGAAATGAGCTAAAGTTAACTCTATTCTGGAGACAACCTGTCTGCAACATTTTAACCCCAGTGTCATTGCATTCATACATGAAATATCCAAACTGCCCATCATTTCTATGTGACTTCATATTGAAAGTTGGGAAATAGCTGGGCTGAGTTAGTTTGATCTGATAATTCACTTGGTTTTTTTTCCTCCAAGGCCCTAAAGGCTTTTTGAAATCTTTCTCTCTAGGATAAAGACATTCTGAAAGGGTGTTTTTTTCTGTCCTCCATTATAGCAAAAGATCTTTTGTTCACAAAGGGCGAGAATTGGAAAGAAAGAGTTTGGAAATCTCACTGGTGTGGAAACCAAGACCTACTATTACTCTTCATTTTACTCTACTTGACATGCCAACAAAAGACTAGTAAGTACTATTTCTCAGAAAAGTGAGAAATCATGCCTGGTGGGTATATCAGGGAAGCCTTCACAGAGTGATTGGAATTTGAAAAGAAGTTTAAAGGCAGATTAAGAGTTTGATGCAGGAAGCAGTGCAGAGATAGGGCATTCCCCTTGAGGTAGGGAATATCAGTGGAGGCACTAAGCTAAAAAGCATAGAACATACTGAGAGCTGTGTGTAGTTATGTTTTCTGGGGACTTAACATGTATTGATACAAAAAGTCTGAAGTAAATCTTGGATGTAGCTGTCAACCAAATTTTGGAAAGCTTTAAATGATGTATGTTTCCAGTTGACCGTGGGAGAATTACACAATGTTTTAACAGAGGGCAGTTATGTCATTGAAGTTTAGCTTCGCAAAATGAATATGATTGTCATGGGTGGAATTATCTTGAATAAGGCAAGTAGACTTTAGAGAAACCAAATAATGAACCATTTCTTAAAATAGCCTAGGAAAAATATAATAAATGGCTGAATGGCCAGTGAGAGGTGTGAACAAGTGAGACAAATACTGTGAAAGGAGAATTCTGTGTGATTTGTAATCTAATGAGTGGCTCTGATGAATTGTGAGCAAATATGACTCCCAGAGTATGTGTTTAAGCAAGGAGAACATGAGGGTGCCATGAGATGAACCTAGATAATAAGAAGAGAAGCTGGTTGTTTCTGATGATGGGTGCATACTGTCTTGGAGGTCATTCAGGGTGTCTTAACTTTTGGCTTTTCTACAATGAGTTGTCTTGGGCCATACATTAAATACTCAAACACTAAAGAACTCTGGAGAGAAAAAAAAAAGGAAAGTTCTTTGCATAATTTTCATGCTATACACCACCACTGCAAAGTAGAAAGTTCTTACATAATCTACATGTGGCCTATGTTTGGAAACCCCCATAGATGTTTTAGAAGCAGGTGAATTCTATTCACAAAGCCATATTTTAGAATCATGAATTTGGAGGGAATAAGAGGATGGCTTGAGGAGGTAACTCCTTTGAACACTAGTTGATTGATGATTGTTAGAAGCTTCAAAATGGCCATCACCAAGTGGCAGAATACACAGGAAGTAGTGGGGCAACACAGTAAATTATGATGATTTGTGATTATATAATTAAGAGGACTTATGTATAGCACATGGTAATGTAGACAAATTTTTAAACACAATTTTGGGAAGCACAGAGCCTATCTACTTTAAATATAGCAGCCACTTTTCACCTAAGAAAGCAGTCTTTACTAATTCTTCTGGGAGACATGCACACATCCAAAGGCAAGAAGGGGAAAACTCCATTTATTTTCATTGAGGGCCCCCCGTAGTCAAAGGATAAAGACAAGAAAGACACATATTGATAAAGAAATTTTAATAACTGGAAGGAAAGGATAACACTTTTCAGCTTACAGAACTTGAGTACAATTACCTGACATCTATTTTTTAAGAAAGAGAAGGAAATTTAATTGAATGCACAGTTAGACATCTATCAAAATGAATTTTCTTTAAAAACCTCATATAACAATATCCCATTTCTCTCTCAGCATAATGATTTCTTACCAACAAAGCCTGTCAGTGTTTCCTAGAAGCAATATTGAAGTGACTTCTTGCTGGAAATTCAGCAAATGAACTTTTTCTGCTCCCAGAATCTCTTTCCTCATTAGGCTAGTTAGAAATTCGCCCGGGGCTTCCAGCCCTTCTTCTCTCTGATGGAAGCTAAGTGTAGGGAAGCTAATGGACACTTTAACTGTTAGGGGCTTTCGATTCAATCCCTTGCACCCTGGCAGCTCACTCCAAGTCCTTTCAGAAGAGCTGCGATCTTATGCACAAATATGATGGTTAAATATGAGCCAGAAGGGAACTAGCCTTTTTTTTTTTCCTTCTCATAATAAAGGAGATACTTGTTAGAAACAGGAAATAGTTCGTGAAGGTTTCTACCCCTTCAAGAGGCCCCTCCCATTGGACTGTTCTTTATAGTAATTTATCTCCTTGTAAGGAGCAAATGGGCATGATCCAGTTATTCTGACACAACCTCTTTGGGCTATCATATTATATAATTCTTCTTAAAAATTATCATCTAATAGCAAAGACTAATGGAATAAAATAGGCTTATAATAGTTTGAATTGCAAATGGAGGAGAATTGTGAGTACCTTATAAATGTGAAACATGTTTCCATATAAACATGTGTTATCTAAGAATAGGTTTAATTAGTCCTTTTTTCAATTATGTTACTTTTCTTGGATTTTCCCTTCCCTCCCATGTGCTTTTTTACCTTAATATCAGCACAAATAAATTGGTCAGTGATGTTCTCTTATTATCTGTGGCCCCCTTTTTTTCCCTCTATTTAGATGGAAAGTTTTTATGTGATAATTTCTTTTTCTTCCACTTCTCAGTTCCCCCACACCAATAATGGCTCTGAAGCTCTGATTTTACAATTCTTGATTATGTTTTTAATGTACAGGTTAAATTTGGTTTAGAAAAATATTAGCTTAATGTTTTAGATTCAATAATCCCCAAATGTCTAGACATTCAAATGAGGTTAGAGGAAAAGAAAAAAAATATTCTCTGAAATTTATTTAGCAATTCCAAGCATTGATATGGAGAAATTATGTCTTCGTAGGCAACTGAAAATGTGTTCTGATTCTAAACATGAATCAAAGCAGCCAGACCTAAAACATCTTATCTCTTTAAATGTTAGATCTTTTTGAAATCTATAAAGATGCTTCAGCAAATGTGTCTGGTGCTGAAGCGTCAAGGCACCATTTATCCAGAATGACTGCCATTGCTAAGAGTTAAGGGATGAATGTAAAGAGGCACTTCTGTGACAACAAGTGGAGCTCAAGATTCGGTATTGATGGGTTTGTTTCTTCTAGGGTGTTACTTCATGATTTCTTCAAGTCTATTGTCATTTATTTCTTGGAAAAATATGATATCTATTTCCTATGGTGGCTACAGGACTTGGTGCTGTAAGATTCACCTCTGGTGCTTCCCAAGACTTTTCTGAAACTGTGGCAACTATGTGCTGTTGCCCTGGCAATAGCATGTCTCATTGTTAACCCCTATGGCATGACCTAACACAATGTGACACATACTAGAAGAAGTAACGTGACAAGTTAGATCAGGCCAACAATGCTGCACAAGACAAATATGACATCTCATCAGAAACCAGTCCTGCTTTAGTAAATTCTACCTCAAAGGGCACAGCACTTTTGTCTATATCCTTCAAGCCTTTTGGTGATATAAGAGCCACATAAAGGCAACATCTTACAAGCATAGAAGTAAGCAGTGTACAGGCAGTTACAAAAGATAATCATTCAGAGGTGATATGCCCACGAAATCAGCTGGATAAGGAGTGGTTAGGTGGTGACCGCGAAGATGAGCCATTTGTCTCTCTCCTATAGCACTTGGTCTGTAGGACTGACATTTATAGCAGAGCAGTTGCATTGTTCCTCAAACGGATCTAACAGGATGGATCCAGTTGAGAAAACATTAATCTGTTCCTAATATGTCACTGCAGATAACTTTCCAACTTGGTTCTTATTTATTTATTCATGCAACTAGTATACTTCCCATAAAGGCTGTCCTAGTTTGCATTTCCACCAACAGTGTAGGGGTAAGCAGTCAGTATTCCCTTCTCTTTGTGGCCACACAAGCTCAATTGCTTTGGGACCTTGAAATATGGGCCATTATTATTGAGGTTAGGTGATATCTCAAAGTAGTTTTGATTTAAACATCTCTAATAATTAGAGATTATGAACATTTTTCATGATTTTGTTGGCCATTCATCTGTCCTCCTGAGAAAATATTATTTTCATGTCTCTTGCCCAGATTTTAATGGGGTTGTTTCCTCTTTTTTTGTTTATTTGCTTGAGTTCTTTGTAGATTCTGCTTATTCACTCTTTGTCATATTCGCAGCGTGCAAATATCTTCTCCCACTCTGAAGGTTGTCTCTTTGGTTTGCTGATTGTGTCCTCAGCTGTGCAGGAAATTTGAACTTGATAAGATCCTATGTTTTTATTTTTATTGTTGCTGTGAATAAGTACAATAGAAGGTTAAATGGTACATTTCCTGGGTGAAGGTCACATCTACCATCAGACTTTACCTTACAAATGCAAACAATGTAACCTAATCATATGTACCCTCCTAGTAATCTAAAAATTTGAAAACACTAGTACATGTATTTATATAGACAATGCCAGGGGTCCAGTAAAAAATTATAGAAAACATCCTAAGAACTTCCAACCAAAGAAAAATTGGAGCAGAAACATATTTACAAATTGTTGCAAAGGGTTATAGGGAACATGAGGTGGGCTACTCAGAGATCAGAAAGTTGTGGAAGGAACGTAACCACCTCCTCCAGAAACGAGGGAAGCAAAAATGAGAAAGTAGAATAAATTCCTTATCCCAACCTACAAATGATAGTCTGGCCAATATTTTTCATCATTTTTCTGATACTTCTGATTGCGTGATATAATCAAAGTCTAACTGGTAAAGACACCCCCTCAAAATAGTTTGCAGTCTTCCAATCCCTGTAATACAGAGCAGATAACAGGGCAGGGATTGAAGTTTAGTATAAGCAAGCAATATTTAAAATATTATGCTTTACTTATTGTAATAAAAAAATGAACAAAGCAAGAATATGAATGCACACATATGTACACAAACATGCAAACATATATGTAAACAAATAACTGCAATAAATGGTGGTAACATGCTAGAGATAATTATAAGTGTGTGTTTAATCCTATCTATGTTTGTATAATATATCTTGGACTGAACAATAATATGGGTATGAACTTTTATAGTGGGATATAGAGAATGAAATGTTTTTTAAAGAGGGGACATATTTAGCTACAGCGCACATCAAATATTTGAATATGGCCTATAATTTAATCTCATTTGGCAAAGGTTTTGCAAATAATATTAGTACTATAGTTATTCTCAATTTGGAATGGATTTGAAATACTGTGTTAAAACTGATATTTCACTACTCACTATCTTCTCCATTGTGACATAATAAATATTTGATATTTAAATTAAATTTTGACGCTGATACCCATGAAACAGAGCCACATGCATTTACTATGTTATTAGAAATCTTATTTAAAAAACTACAGTTCTCTGTACAGAGCAACATAAAGTGGAAAAAACAAATTATGAAAAATTAAAGAATATACAGCCTGATCCTCAAAAGAATTTTCTACAGCAAGCTCTTTTTTTTTTTTTTCTTCATGGCACAGAAATGCCTCATCATCACTGGGAAGTGAGGTGTTCTACTTAGCTGTTATTTCACATAAGTAAAGACTACCTTTTTAATTTATTTTTAATCATCACAATATTTTAAAAGTAACATTTATTATTTCTTGCATCCAAAATTAATATATGATAGAAGAGTTAGATCAAGATTAAAAACTGAGCCCCCCCCCATTTTTTAACTTTCTTCCTACTAAAATTAAACTGAAATTATGGAAGACTATTTTTTTTTTACTTTTTAAAAAATTTTTATTATTTATTTTTTTATTTTTTTGAGACAGAGCCTCAAGCTGTCACCCTGGAGAGAGTGCTGTGGCATCACAGCTCACAGCAACCTCCAATTCCTGTTTTCAAGCGAGTCTCCTGCCTCTGCCTCCCAAGTAGCTGGGACTACAGGCACCTGCCACAACACCTGGCCTTTTTTTGGTTGCAGCCGTCATTGTTGTTTGGGGGGCCCAGGCTGGATTCGAACCCGCCAGCTCAGGTGTACGTGGCTGGCGCCTTAGCCTGCTGAGCCACAGGCGCGGAGCCGAAATTATGGAAGACTATTAAGAAAGAATACTTTTATATAACCGTAAGAAAATATTAAAGGGTATAAAGCATGAACTTTTAGGAGATTCTGGAGGAGAGAGAAAGTTGGACTAAATTTTTGAAGAAATTGAAGCGTGGAAAATTGCCAAATAACAATAATAAAAATTCTCCTTTCATATCAAATTGAGAAAAATCCAAACTTTATGACAACAAGTACAAACGCAGTAGAAACCTATAGTATAATAAAGTTATCGAGAGATGTGCTTGTGGCTCAGTGAGGAGGGTCCCATATACCAAGGGTGGTAGGTTCAAACCTGGCCCTGGCCAAAATGCAACAACAACAACAAAATAGCCAGGCGTTATGGCAGACTCCTGTAGTCCCAGCTACATGGGAGACTGAGGCAAGAGAATCGCCTAAGCCCAAGAGCTGGAGGTTGCTGTGGGCTGTGATGCCATATCACTCTATCGAGTGGGGGAAATTGAGAATCTGTTAAAAAAAATAAACAAATAAAGTTATTGAATTTGGATTAGCTGGGCAATTTTGACTGTTTTTACCTCTCCTGATTTTATGTCTTGTTTGTTTATTTTGTTTGTGTGTTTTAATTTTATTGAGAAGTCAACATTGATGCTGAGATTTTGTCTGCTTCCTAGAATAAATTTGTTTAATGCTAGGTTACCCTTTAGAATCTGAGTATAATTCTATGATGTCAGATACTTTCTTAGGTATTCATTTTTTTCATTTAGCCACTCAATTATGAGAGGTCAATACAGGGTTAACATTTGGTACTATATGGTTGAGTAGGAACAGATATGGATTTGAATGGGTTTTTAAAACTATGATTGTTAGCTGGAGACTCAGTAGATAGGCATAACTATCCTAACCCTAAGTTTCCAGGGTCTTTTACTCCTGATGAAAAGTGTTTCTGCTATATGGGTTTGTTTATATGCTTTAAGATTTTATTTTAAATACATGAAAGAGAGCCCAAGGAATACGTATTTAGTCCTTCACCAGAATTAATGTTCTAAAACCAAGTTTCTGTTACTCTGACAACTCTTTTAAGGGCTACCACTTTAAATTATTCATTAGCCATGATTTTACTTGAAATTTCAGTCCTAACATAAGGTGATATCCCTGTTAGAGAGTGGCAAGAACATTTTTCCAGAAGTGAAATGACCCTGGACACTTTGGAAATATGATGGTAGGAAAACAAGGTTTCATTGCCTGATAAGTGGTTTGCAAATTTATTAAGTCACAATGAAAATGGGAAATATATGTACACATACGTATATACACTTTTCTGTCCAGGAAAACTCTTATTTCTTAGAATCACAAACGTGTTTTGAATGGTCCATCCTAGGTCCTGGTAGATTTTAACCAATACTCTCCAAAATTCCAAAAGAGTTGAAACCCAGCCTCCCTCATGCATTTTCACACTTGCTTCAATCAACTAATGCTATATAAACACCTCCTTAAGGCTAAGGTACAAAGTAAGTATTATCTTAATTCTGAAGAGAAAGAACATTTCCCCTTTAGAGCAGTATCACAATTTTCAATGTCAGAATTACTCAGAAAGTGGTTGGTCCAGAATTCAAGTGTATATATTTCTAAAGACACTTCCCTTTCTTTGTCATTCACATTTGTTTTTCATGGTGGCATTATATAACCATCAAAAAAAAAAGTGTAATTTATACTAGGGTCTAATAGGTAGAAATTTTAACTCCAGATATGACAGAGATAAGCACATCAAAGAGAAAGGACAGTTACCAAAAAAATCAGAAGCGAAAAATCAGATAACAATCAAGGATACCTGTACCGTCCTGGGAGTGTAGCACACTCAGAACATCAGTGCACGGGAGACAAGGACGAGAGGGTATTGCCCTCTGACCCAAACTGAGAGATCTGCATGGTTTCTATAGAACCAAGAATCATGAAGCTTAACTTAAACTTGTGTACGCTAGCACTACGTGCTGCATAGCTTGGCACAGAAGAGATTGGAGAAATGGTCAGGCAAGTTAAGGGCATTCTGTGATTAGAGGTAAGTTGTATGTAGAATGTAATTAAGTTCCATTAAAGATAAATTCTTAGAAAATAGTTAAATTCAACACAAAGATTTATACATTGAAGATTTAAATAAGCTTCCTAACCTTAACCTGAGTAAGAAGTAGATAGAATTAGTTTTTCCAGGGTAAAGTGATAAGTTTAATTTTAGAAACGCTGAGAATGACAAGAGTGTAGGTTACCCAGGAGATGATGACTAATAAACGCTTGTGGATCAGATCTATGATGTTGCTGAGGGCTGGATTTTAGAGTCTTCTAAATCAAGGTGATAGTTGTATTTAGTGCATGGTGATTACTCAAATAGTAATTGCACTGGATTAAATTGCATTGAACTGAATTCCATGGAACAGGGTCATCAAATACAACAGAGAAAAAGAAGTCAAATAATTAGAAGGACATCAAGATAGTTAATTTGCACAGTTACAGGAATGAATACAGGAGGACCAGGAAGGAATCTTTTGGAGGCAAGAACTGAAAGGAAGACTCTGGCCAGAGTAGTCAGTATGGTGGCCAGAGTTCAAGGGATCCTGGAACATGTGAATCGTGCCAAAGTAGAGCCAGTTATATGATTAACTTGAATTTAAAATGTTTATTGAATGTGCACTACAGTAAATATGCCCAATATAACATGGAAGTAGTTGTTTGAAGCTTATAAGTCAGGGAACCCTGCCAAGCGCTATGGTAGTATGGATACGGATCCTATGGAGAACCTACTTTTGAGGAACTTACGTTTTCCTTTGGGAGGTAAAACAAGTACTCAAGTAGAAAAGTGAAAGTATTCTAAGAGAAGCCAACAATTTTGCCTTTTTTCTCAAAGACATTCCCGTTCTAGTGACATCTGATGCTTCTCATTCATTCTTGATGAATGAATGAGACCATCATATCCCTCTTCCTGTGCTGGACTAAAGTTCTACAAGCTCAGAAACTGTGTCTGTCCTGTTTATGCTGCTTCTCCAGCTTCTAGAACAGAATCTGACATGCACAAAGTTTACTCACAAAACATTTTTCAGAAAAAATGAATGAATAGAAGGAATTTATAGGAACATGGATCCCTAAGTACTGTTCCTGTGGAATACTTCTTTAGATTGTCGCCTTTTTTCCAGTTGTTTTTACCCCCCTACATATATCTTTTTATTATTTTAATCCCTTTTTGGGCAAAAGAAAATAATGAGGTCCGCAGATCTCTGGTTAGAATCTGCAACATTTAATCTTGCACCCTTACATTCTTAATATGTTCCTTTGGCATCATGGTAGCAGCCAGGTACCTTACAAATACTATAAAAGATGCCATTAGATTCTTTCACAAGATAGAAAAATGTAATTTTCTACACTTTATCAAAATGATAGAGGTTTTGAAAATATTAGGCTTTTAACCAACTTCTGAATTCGGAGCTAAAGAGCTACTTTTCAATTTCCACACGAGCATAATAGGATTTGATATTGTCCCTTGGTTCAGGTAAATGGAAAGTTACTTGTAATTAGTCTGAGAGGTATAGAAGAACCATTTGGAGAATTGACTTTGAAATTCTTGGCATCTCTACAACCACCTGGTATATCAAATTATTTGAGAGGGTGACAAGAAAACTTGTTCTGATTAAACTGAGACTATCCTCTGACTTCCTAAGCCTTCGGATAACTCAGGAACTAATGCACACTGCACATGTCTTTTGCTAAAATGTTCTCCATCTTAGTTTTTATATGAGAGTGAAAGCACAGTTCTGTAATATATGAAAAAAGAATCTGTGGATTCTGTAAAGACAGGAATAGCATGACATAAATCTCAGGAAGGCATCTTATTTCATAAATTTCCCATTTGATTCCTGCTATTCTGTGAGGCTTGCTCTTCATCTCAATCAAAATCAGTGTGGAAGCCTTCTGAAATTGCTTCCTGGGAAACTAATACTCCCGCAGACTGGCCCACAGATGCTGTAAGGCTGAATGTACATTTAAGTATTGGTGTGCTTTAAATTTATATTGTACATGCATGGCTGAATTTATACAGAGAGAGATAGAAGTGATATCGAGTACTAAGATGATTCCTGAAAGAAGAAACATTTTGCCCATTCTTAAGGACAGTTTTTGTTTGTTTGTTTGTTTGTTTTATTCTGTTTTTTTAGGGAAAGCAGATAATCATATCTTTAGGAAAGTATGTGGTAAGGGTCAGAGAATGTGATACAGAACTTAATGTCAGAATTTTCTTTCAGTAATTCCCATGGTCTTCCCAGAGGGGAGAGAAAAATTTATTTGGGACACTTCACTTTGAGTGTTGAAGCCCAGGTGTAGTCTAGATGAGTAGCAGGAAGGATTGACACTAATAACTAAGGACAGCTTTGGGGCGCAGATGTAAGAAACATGGGAAGTCTGTGTGTAGTAGAAGCGTCCACGAGAAGTGCCGCAGGAGGGCTGGAAGGTGTCTGGACATGGCCACGGACAAGGAATTATATATTTACGGTCTATGACAGGTGAGCTTTCTGCTAAGTGGAAGCACGTTGATTTAATCTCTATACTCTTGAAGCCCATTCTCTGTCATTGACATGGAAGAACATGAAGATAAAAGTAATGATTTAAGTTAAACCTACAATACTTACTGATAACA
The DNA here is from genome assembly GCA_963573935.1 of Arctocebus calabarensis. NCBI lineage: Eukaryota > Metazoa > Chordata > Mammalia > Primates > Lorisidae > Arctocebus > Arctocebus calabarensis. The sequence goes on along the minus strand of CAUYON010159282.1, from coordinate 39,225 downwards.
ACAAACTTTTTTGAGAACTTAATGCTTATTAGGCACTGTTTTTTCATATTTACAAACTAATTTATCCCTCAGAACAATTTGAAAAGATTGTTACTTCTGTTCTAGATGACTAAACTGAGAATCAGAAAAGTGAGATAACTGGCCTAAGAAGGCACAGGTACTAAGAGGTGGGGTGGGAACTGCCTGGTATTCAGGCTCCAGAACCCACTGAGGAGCTTGGCCATGCTTTCCCTTTGCCTAATATCTGTTTGCCACATATTTTTAGATAACAAAGTTTTTTACAACAACTTTTAATAGTTTTAAATGATTGCTTAGCAGGGATATATCCAAAGGTGCTCAATTAATCTTTTCAGTAAGCAGTTCATTTTCCATTTTTAAAAAGATGCTACGGTAAACAAAGCTGCATACGTTTTATCTTTACAAACACACCTCCAGGAAAAATCAGTTCTTAGCAGTGAAATGACTGGATCAAAGACTATGCATATTTTTAAGGATTTCGACATACACTATCCTAAATCACTCTACAGAAAGATTTTCCAAATTGGCACTACCCCATCAGATACTAAGATGATCACATTTCCTAAATCCTCACTAGAAATTATGTTTTTTAAAAAAAATTTCTGACAGCTTGACAACTTAAGTATTCTTTACGATAGCTTCAATTTGATACCAAAGTTAGAGATTTTTATATATTCAATGCTAAATTTATATCTCCTCTTTCGTGATTAAGTGATCATACTATTGTTTAATTTATTGGTAATAGTGTTATAAAGAATACAATTACCACTGTCTTTATTAAAGCAAATATTTTCCTTATACATTTTATTTTATATGTTTTAGTTTAAAAAAGATTTTTATGTTTATGCAGTCATTTATATCAATTTTCTTTTAGAATATTTCCATTTGGTTTGACGCTCAGAAAAACTTTTCCTACTCCCAAGATTACTTAATTTTTTGCTGTTATTTTATATTATTCTTTATGGTTTTAATTACAAAAACATATCTGTGATATAATTTGGTAAATGATCTGAAGTAGGGAGGTTGTTTTTTCCCCTCAAATAATTATCCCAAGTTATCAAGTGACTTTTCAGCCACTAGTACCATTATGACTATAATTTTTTTCTTTAAACTATTAACATGAAGTAGAAAAATGTATGGAGTAATATTGAATTATATAACTTAATTACTTAACATACTAATATGTCAGCTCTTTTCTTTGAGACTTTATCATAATTATCAGAGGGTTTTTGTTTGTTTTGTTATGGGAAAATAACTTGTTTTTAATTACAAAAGTAATACAAACTTATTACAGAAAGAAATCAAACAGTAGGAAAAAAAGAAGAATGGTAATAATTACTGTTAGGTTTTCAGATTATATCTTCTCTCCTTGATAGGTTTTTTTTTTTTTAACATGTCTTCCAAGATACGGTGTATCTTGATTTGTAATTGATTCTTTTTAAATTTAATATATTTCACTTTTTTAGAACTGCATTAGTTTTACAGCAAAGTTGTGAGAAAGTCACCGAGATTTCCTGTATGCCCCCTTTCCTAACACATGTATGGTCTCTTCCATTGTCAGGTGTCCCCTCAGGGGAGTTCTCCTGTTACAGCTGATGAACTAACACTAATACATGATAATAACACAATTCCACAGTTTATATAAGGATTCACTCTTGGCGTCATACATTCCATGAGTTTGGACAAACCTTATGATGATAGGTATCCAGTATTATGGTAACATACAGAGTATTTTCACTGCCTGCAACATCCTCTATGCTCTGCCTATTCATTCCTCCCCATCCCACTCCTGAACCCCTGCCAACCACTGATCCTTTTACTGCCCCACAGTTTTGCCTTTTCCAGAATGTTAATCAGCTTCATACAGTATGCAGCCTTTTCAGATTGCCTTCTTACTCTTAGTAACGTGCATTTCTGGTTCCTCTGTGTCTTTTTGTGGCTTGATAATTAATTTCTCTTTAGTGCAGATAATATTCCACTGTCTAGATGTGCTTCAGTTTTTCTAAACCTGCTACAGGACATCTTGGTCGCTTTTCAGTCTTGGCAATTATGAATGAATCTCTTGTGCACAGATATTTGTGAGGACATATGTTTTCAACTGTTTTGGGAAGTATCACGAGCATGATTTCTGTATCATATGGCAAGAATATATTTCGTAATGGATTTTTGATTCAACAATATAGAGTTTTCTATAGCTATTAAATATACATCTGTAACATCAAGTGTAATGACAATAGTTTGGCACCAAAAGGAGCATCACAATTTATTCAACCAATGACATATTTTATTTTAGGCATTTTGTAAATGTTATTTTATAAACAATAGTATTCTTATATTTAAATCTTTGGGGAAAGATACGTTTGTACGATGCTAAAGCACGTGTTTTCTGGGTGTTCTCGTGTTCTTCCCCTTCATTTGGTGTAACACACATCCACCAAAGTCCTCTTCTTAAACATGATGCTTTACATTGGTGAATAACTTATATGCACTGAGGTGCATAAGTCTGAAGTGTATTTCTTTTGAGATTTTATTTAGCTATAAGCCTACGTAGCCATCACAAAGGAGACTCCATCCTGCCTGTAGCACTTAAGATCTACCCCCACCACTACCACCAGATTTGTCCCTCAGCTTCCCTGTTTCTCTCCAATCTTCCTTTTGCTGAAAGCCTGAAATGCTAGGCTGGGGATATGCTCCGTCCTCCTGCCTCAGCTTCAGCCTGGAAGCACACAGTGCCCAGGATGGGTTTCTCTTTTAACTCCCTGGTCTGGCCCTCACCTGCTACTCTGCATAAGAGAACTGTCCCGACATTTAGCACACGCCCCCAGGGCTCTATGAAGCCACCTGTGGCAAGGTGATGGGCACCACTTGGTGGCAGGCTTTGAGGCTTTACACTGTCGGGCCATGGCAGTTCACTCCTGGGCAGAGCCGGGTGAGTGTCCTGCTGGCTTATCCCTTCTTAGCAGATTTCTTTGCCTTCCGTGATGCACTAGAACAGTGGCCACTTTTCTTTTTATGAAAGATTCCTCAGTTTCTATTAATTTAGCTTATTTTGTTTTCTTTGCATTCTCAGTCCTCTGATAGGTTTTCAAAAACTATCCTATTACAGCTTTTCAGGCTTCCTTTGCTGTTTGGGTGAGTGCAATAGGATATTGCAATTTTTCTACATCAAGACCAAATACAGGACTCCTTTTCTAGAGGTTTTCATCTTTTATAGACATATGCAATAGAACCTCTATAAGCTGATTACCCAAGGGACTGTAATCAACTGGTCCACAAACAGAGGTTGTCACCATAAGGAATGAGACCCACTGTACTGACACGTGCATAAGGTGTGTGTCTGGTCTCTGTAAATTAGGTCAAGCTAAGAAGGTGGTCAGTGCAGGAAGGTGGTCAGGTATGGAGAGTCCACTGTGCATATTTATATATGTGCATTTTATTAAGTTGTTCCTAACTATGTTTATAGCCTCTTTTTCATTTATGATGCTAAAAACAGTATATTTATCGTGTTTCACTGATGATGTTCTGTGGGTTTTAAAAACTTTCAGTTACTGAGTAAATGGCTTACCCTATGGCTTCTTCCTTTAATTTTACTAACTATAGTTATGTCTTAAACTCATCTCTTCTAGTTTATAGGATTTACTGTATTGTTCTTGTATAACTTTGCTTAAGTTTGAAGATTGTATATAAACTTTTAAAATTAAAATGTGCAAAGTTATAACATTTTTCCAATTGTTTTTGTTCCCATATAAATATGTTGATATACAATTTTGCATCATCTTTAATGATAAATAGCATTTTTCATAATAATATTATTTACTTTTTAATGAAATAATTGCATTTTTTTATTTCCTAATGATCTACTGTGGGATATCCACTAATTTCTGGTAGCATTTCATTGTGTGGGAAGTATTTACTATTTATAGTTTAAGTTTTCTTCATTGAGTAGAATACTATCAGTGTTATTGCTAAACATAACACAGGCAATTGAAAAGTATGTTTATGACCTGGCACGATGGCTCAGGCCTGTAATCCTTGCACTCTGGGAGGGCGAGGCAGGCGAATTGCTTGAGCTCAGGAGTTCCAGCCTAGCAAGAATGAGATCCTGTCTCTATTAAAATAAGACCAGCCTAAGCAAGAATGAGATCTTATCTGTACTAAAAATAGAAAAACCAGCCAGGCATTGTGGTGGGTACTTGTAGTGGCAGCTATTCAGGAGGCTGTCAAGAGGATCACTTGACCCCTAGAGTTTGAGGTTGCTGTGAGCTATGATGATGCCACAGGACTCTACCCAGAGTGACAGAGTGAGACTCTATTTAAAAAAAAAAAGGAAAAAAGAAAATAAAAGTAAAAAGAAAGTAAATTTATTCTTTGTTTAGAGAACAAAAATTTGATATTTATAATTACCTCAAATCTGATGATTGATTTAAATTTTCCATATCGTTTTATTTTTCTTCCAATTTTATTAAGGTAGGGTTGACAATTAAAAACTGTATATACTGTATTTATATTGTCTAACTTGATGACCAAGGTAATGACTTATCACTTCACATAGTTACCTTTTATTTTAAATAGTGAGAGCACTTAAGACCTATCCTCTTAGCAAGCTACATTTCCTCCAAAATGTCTTTTTATTATTAATCTGAGTAGTGAGAGACCACAGATAACGCAGGTAGAGCTATCATTTATCTGACATAAAATACAATAGAACAAATTTCTAACATAGTGTGCAGCACTAGCAATGGAACCATGTCTCATTCAGTCATAGAACTCAAAAGATAATAATTTTACCTTGATGTGTTGCTGTACCTTTTTCAAAGTTATTTTGTATGCCTTCTTTTTTTTAGACAACTAAATTATTGGGTAATATTGTCCCTAATTCAAAGATGTACAAACTTCTGGACACTGAGTAGTCTCCCCAACATCACATACCTTTGAAATGGCAGAGCCAAGGCTCAGAGTAAATTTTTATGGTTATTGTCTTCCCACAACATTGAAATTTTCTATACAATCATTAAAATCTTACCATAAAATGAACTGAAATACCCAAATCAAAACAATGTCAAATCAAAGAGGTTTGGTTAACACTGTAGCTCATACAGGGCCAAGTTATTTCTATTTTTCCCCTCATCATCCACAGCAAGTTGTCTCTTACCCCCAGGAATACCCCCTTAGAGCGGTGTGATGACTGTAATAGCTGTACATATCACATCCTCACACCATAATACCTCAAGCACTCCCCCCAAAATGAATGTTTCCTTCTCATTTCACTTTTGAAGAATGAAGAAAACTTGCCTAGAAGACTCCTAAACAGATATCTGCAGAATTATTCAGCATCTGGAATTGCATGTCTATTCCTAACCAATCATGGACAAGGAACATGAAATTACTAACATTAATTTCTAATTATTAAAATTTGGATCTTGAGACATGACAGGCTGACATCTGATATAGCAGGGGAAAAATACAAAAACAACTACTTTCTATCATCAAAAAGCAAATTTCTATTGTTAAGAATAAGGCAGGAGAGTGGCTTTGGGCAGGCAAGAAGCAGGGTCCCTGATACTGACACTGGGGATAAGAGCAAAGAAGATGAGTCAGAAACTACCACAGACCACATATCCTGGGAAATGGGAAAAATAGGTTATTATTGAGAGAAATACTAAAAGAACAAAGAGATGTCAATTTTGATGGAAAGGTGATAGCTTCTGTTTGGCACAAGTTGGGCAGGCAGATGGAATTTTCAAAAGGAATTTCAGGCACATAGTGACAAAGTTTGAAACCTAAGAACAGTCCGTATAGATTGAATCTTGAAAACTTTCTTAACAGATACGATAGTAAGTGTCATGGAAGGGAATAAGATTACTGAGGGAGACACTAGAAAAGAACAGGCTGAGCATTAGGAATCACCCCTAATTAAGATTATAAAATTAGAGATATGAATAAATGAAGAAGGTACAAATGGAAACAAAATAGATATCATTGCAGTCACTTCCCTGTAAATGTAGACTATTAGACTCAATACTGAACACTTAACATTTCTCATTTTATTTCTTCTTTATATGCTACCATTTAAAATGTTTCATCAAGTGGTGGTACCAACATTCATTTAATCATTTTTCTGTTTTGGAATATTTAGTTATTTCCTGCTATTTTTAAAAAATTTCCTCCTTTAACATTGTCTCAGCCTTCTACCTCAGAATCTAAGCCAACAATAAGAAAATAAAGATATTTTTGGTAAGACAATTGTCTTAAAATTTATGTTTCTTGAAATTCCTTAAAAATTATGTTTCTTGAAATTCCTTTGGTATATCATGAAACGTGCTTGAATGATTTAGACTGTATATTCATTCTTTTTGGTTCAGAGATTATCCACTCGCCTTCACCAACGTTTAACCATAAGGGAGGTTTTAGAAAGAAGAAAGTCAAGTAAAGAAGAAAAACTTAGCCCGTTACATTGGAGAACTGTGGAAACAGAAAAAGGATGGCAAAGGAAAGAGACATAGTTGATAAGATGAGCACATCAATATTTCTTTAACAAATTTTAACACAGGTGAAAATATGTCCTAGTGATTAAAAGAAAAAGCATTTTGGGTTCAGAAGACAGCTCTTTTTCATTTGATCCTTTACAAAAGTATTAAGGAACCTTACACAATTAACGAATGACATCATGTGATCAGAAGAGCGAATTCTCTGTTGAAAATTCTAAGCTTCTCTTAATTCCTCTGTGGCCTAGATGCCACGTGGCAGGGGCATGGTAACTTTACAACACAGGGTAAGTTGCCTAATGGAGGAGATGACACAGAATCAGAAAGATCTGGACTCTGAGCTAGAGATGAGTAAGTGGCAGGATACCATTAGAACTTCACAGACATGAGAGAAATTTATTTATATTTTATCAACTACAAATATAGATGGCAGCAGATTTTCAATGGTCTAAGCTTCCTTGTAGAGTTAATTTAACCCACAGAAACTGGTAAAATTGTTATTTGGGGCTAAGTCATTACAAATTTTGGAGATTCTGCGTAAGGGTGTTGGTACACCAGCCACCAAGTTACAAGAAGCTGAAGATACATGAGGAGGCCATGATTAGGCTTTCCATCTGACGGTTTAACATGAGTTTTCATCCATGGACAGCAACAACTATTGTCCACACGAGTAAGTTTGAACGTTTAGCTGGATTGAGTCTATAAATGATTCCAGAACTACAGTTGCAACCTCGAGAGATCTGAAGCTTGACCCATTCTCCAGAACCTGATCCACCACAGAACTGTGAGAAATTTATCAATTTTGGTAATAAGTCACTGAGTTCTGGAGTGTATTGTAATGCTGCAAAAGATCACTAGAGCAGATGAAATCAGTCTAAGTATGTCACAATAATTGACTCTGAATCCAAAGTCAAAGTTGACCTAGGGGCACTTTGATCTGAGGATTCTTTCACCATATAGGCAAGAAATCAGGTAAACCACTCTTCTTGGTCCTCCCAATCTTTCAATATCTTTATATTATGTCTTAATGTTCTTGTCTTTTCTATTTATCAACTGCCATATGTTTCTCTATAGTTATAGGATATTTCTGTGGCCTCTTTACCTTAAATTGTTATCTTATTATATCAAAATTAGCCCTGTAATATTCTGAAATTAAATATAAATAAATAAGCATAAACTTTCAAAAAGAGGGTTTCCCCCCATAGAGGGGATATGAATTATGAGAGAAAGGAAGGAGTTAAAGATGATTACCAAGTTAATTGCCTTAGCAACTAGATGGGTGAACTTGCTAGTAACTGATATAACAAGACTGGGAGGTGAACAGATTTAGGGGCAAGGAAAAATCAAGACTTAGTTTCACACATCTCAGGACATGTGTTTTAAGTAGAGTGATCCAAGTGGAGAATGAAGTTGGCCTTTGTGTATTTTGAATTCAGAAGAGAGGTGTGGGCTGGAGTGAGACAAACTGTTCACACCATTCCCAAGGTCCTGTGCCCCTTTGCCCTTGTGTGTGATGATTTCATCACAGTCATAAATTGTCTCTTACCACCCTATGGCCAACTTCAGTCCACCCTTTACCCTTTATCTTTTTGATAGACCCATTTTTTTCTCACTGTCCTCTTCCTTGCATTCTTCCTTTCTTGTCTTCCTTCCTTTCTTTCTTTCCTCTTTCTTTACATTTTTCTTCCTTCAATAAATATATAGTGGCCACTTGTCAAAGAAGTCAGTTTAACCTAGAGATGAAAGAGCATGAACTCTAGAGCCAGACCCCTTGGAGTTTGAATCTGCATCCCCATGTATAGTTGAGTAGCTGTGGACAAGTCATGAAATCCCTTTTCCATGTCACATGAGGGAAAAAATAATAATATTATCATGTCATAACCTTAAAGAGTCGTAAAGATAAAACAGCTCATATGTGAAGGGCTCAGTATAGCACCAAGAGCAGAGTAAGCACTATACAAAGATTTCTGTCTTACTAGAATTACCTCTGTTATTACCAGTGACCTGCCATATGTTGGCTGGCTACAATTATTGAGGGAAAGTGAAGAACCCAGGGTCACATCCGAGTTCCTGTCAGTGGTCCCACATACCGAAATAAGCAGCACAGCCAGGAAGGTTTGGGGAGGGGAGGATGAGTTCAGAATGCACTTCAAGACGCCTCCACTTCTTCAAGTGGCCATGTCAAGTACGGAATCAAGAATGGAAACTTAATGTAAAAAGCCAACTCGTGTGTACCTTGTTATATGCTTCCCAGAGTCACATGAAATAAAATTGACAGACAACATTTTAAGAACAATACTGAGATATAAACAACTCAGTTACCATCCGTGTCCATACGGAAAGCAGGGGGGAAAAAGAACTCGTACAGACCAGCAATCCCTGCACTGGGTGTATGTCCACAGGACAGGAAATCAGTGCGTCTTATCAGATGTCCATATTCCATTGTCACTGAAGCATTTTTCAAATGGCAGAGAAAGGGAAAAAAGGTCCATTGACAAATAAATGGATAAAGAAGCTGTGTGCATGTATATAAATATATATGTGGACATACACACAAACATATATGCAATAGCATATCATTCAAGTCAAACAATTGTAGAGCTCTTGCCATGCGTGTCAGCATGGATGAGCAGAGAGGACATTGTGACAAGTAACCCAGACATAGACAAATACTGCATGCTTTCACTTACAGGTAGAATCTTTAAAAATTGAAAATAGAAACAGAGATTAGAATTGGTTCCAGGGGGAGGCAGGGGTGGGGCGATGGAAGGTCAAAGGCTGCAAGGTTGCAGGGATGCAGGATGAACACAGCTAGAAATCTATCTACAGTATAGGACTAGAGTTAACTGTACTGTATTGCATACCCCAAATTTGAAATGGTAGTTGGTCTTAGGTGCTCTGGCCACAAAAACAAAAACTAAAAATGAAAAGGTAACTACCTATGTGAGGAGTTGGATATGTTAACTGGCTTGACAGCAGTAATCATTCCACTATGCATATGGTTATGACAACATGTTGCTGCCTGATGCAGTGGCTCATGCCTGTTATCCCAGCACTTCAGGAGGCCAAGGCCAGAGGATGACTTGAAGCCAGGAATTCAAGATTAGCCTGGCCAGTGTAGTGAGACCTTTGTCTCTACAAAAAGTTAAAAAATATTAGCTTGGTATGGTGGCACTCATGTATAGTCCCCACTAATTGGGAGGCTGAGGCACGAGGATTGCTTAAGCCCAGGAGTTCAAGGTCACAGAGGGCTATGATTGCACCACTGCACTCCAGCCTGATATACCTTGTCTCCAAAAAAAAAAAAGGACTTATGTCATTTAACTTAATATGGTCTATAAAAATAAACAAACAAACAAACAGTGTGGAAGGGAAAGGAAGTGGAGGGGAGTAGGGGATTAAGGCAGTGAAGGGAGGGGAGGGCAGGGAAGGGGAGAGGAAAGAAAAAGAAAAAGGAGGGTCAGGAAAGACCATTTGTTCCCTGATTTTTTGTCCAGAGTCTTTGACTCAGCTCTTAACTTCTCAGCCCCACATAAGGGTTTGAGGAAGGAATGCCTTTTAATTTTTATAGAACACAATGGACTGACTATTTTAGTATATACATTGTACAAGGTTATTTGAAGATAGTGAAGGATGAAGTAAGTAGACCATGAAAAATGAAAAACATAAAGAACGTGAAAATAAAACTTCTACTTCATTGAAAAGGTACTTCGATCATTGACTCTTAAGTATATTTAATTCTTTATATTAAGAACGTGTGTCAGTGTAATATAATCTAAAATTGCACATCGTGCTGCTTTTAGCACTGCTGATTACATATCGATTGCTGTGATACAGGAATAATTAGTGGGAAGTGATCAAAGAGGTGCAGAAATAATATTTCCTGAATGGTTGGTCCACTATCATCACAGACATGACATATCATATAAAGGTATCACAGGAAGCACATTTACAGAATAAGTTATAAACAAGCTAAAACGAAATAGAGAGAGAAATAGGGGTAGGGAGACAATGACAGAGAAAGTAAAATGTTGGGAGAAAAATGAAAAATTATAAATGGTTGCCCATGAAAATTGCAGAGTAGGGCTGAGAAACTGTTTGAATTTGGAGAAACAAGATTGGAAGATGAATGGAGAAAGAAATCCCGAGTAAGGACAGGAGAGACCTAGGAAATTAAAAGCACTGGTTAGATTTTCTTCTGGGAGAAGTTGGTCCTTTCAAGTCCCAGCAGGCACAGTTCTCAGAAAATGACACAGAATGGTGGGGCAGTTCCACCTGCTCTCCTTCATCCACTCAGTCTGATCTTCTAAGCTTCATTAATTATATGGCTAACGGGTTATTTTCTCTTTCTACTTATAAGGAGGGTTCAGTCTCTGTGTTAACTTTTAAAAAGTCTCTTGGTAAACATAAAAGATGTGAAGTCTCTATCTTTTGGCCGAATAGTACTCCATGGTATTCATATACCACAGTTTGTTAACCCAAGATGTGTACCCTCATATTAATCTAAAATTTACAAAAAAAATAAAAAATAAATAAAGTCTTGGTTGTAGCATTTTGGTCCTCAGCTGGCAATCTGGGGTCATCTAAGGCCCAATGATGAATATGCATTTGTGCTCTTGATGGGAAAGTAATGACCTGAGCATCACCGCAGCAGCATTTTACGGTGAGATGTGGAAGTAGCTCCCTAATGCCTCCCTGAAGGGCAGGAGGAAAGAAGAAAGACTTCCCATCTCATAACCAGCAATCCCTGACTCAGCCGATGATGGGGCTCCAAACATTGGTGTCGTCATCACCTCTAAAGGAAGGAACAAGCTGGTCTTCACACCCTACAAAACCCATTCACATGCTGAGCTCCAGTAACCAATCACTTTGTCTTTTTGGAGTGATCTAGGTATAGCAGAGGGACATAGAAGTCCAGGAAATACCAAGAGATGTTTTATCAGTGGCTGAAAAGTTCTGATTGCGAGAAGCCCCGGCCTGCACTTCACCCTGACAGACACAATGCAAATCCAGAGCCTATCAGAGCCTCCTTCCCAGCACTCCTCACCGCAGTCAAGTTCTCTTCACAGAGCATGTTCAGGATCACCTACAGTGTTTGTTGAAATAGTTGTCTAGGCCCCACCCTCAGCGTGTCTTAATCTGAGGGCCCAGGGCGAGACCTGAAAATCTGTATTTTTGGCACATCCCCAGGTGCTGCTGCTGCTACTGGTGCAGGCCCACTGTTTAGGCACCACGGCTGAGCATCACATCGTGATGGAGGCGGTGCTCAGCCTGAAGCCAGGGCACCCTCTCAGCCAGCATCAAGGTCTTTCCACAGCAGGGAGCCCCTTCCCCTACATGCTACATGTTCAGCACATTCATCAATCAATGTGTTTACTTGCTCCAGCATTTTCTAGTTTGGATTAATTAAGCTATTACTCAAGAAGACAGACAGGCCCTGTGACCTCTTGCCAATTCCATTTGCCTGATTTTCGGCCGCATAGTGTTCAAATAAACCCCACACAGGTATGCATACATGCATACATACACACACACGTTTTAAGCTGGTTAAATTCTGCAAACAGATTACTCCTTTTTTTTTTTTTTTTTTTTTTTTAGACAGAGTCACACTATGTCACCCTTGGTAGAGTGCCTTGGAGTTATAGCCCACAATGACCTCAAACTCTTGGGCTTAAGAGATTCTTTTGCCTCTGCTTCCCAAGTAGCTGGGATGAGAGGCACTGTCCACAATGCCTGGTTACTTTTTGCTTGGAGTCGTCATTGTTCAGGAGGCCCAGACTGGACTTGTGAACCCACTACCCTCAGTGTATGTGCCTGGTGCGCTACTCACTGAGCTATGGGTGCCAAGCCCAGATTATTCTTAAACTTCATGACATGTGACATCAGAGAGGTTCAAAAGTTCAGATTACGGTCCACCTCCTTCAATAATCTTGATCTACCCAGCCTCCCGGTACCCAGGAACACGTGAAAAATCAGGCTGTCCTTACAGCCACTTACATAGCGCATCCCCACCACTCACCCCATCTGCTCTTACTCTCGAATCTCATCTTCCATATGTAGTTGCCTTTACTCTCTTCATTTTTGCCCCATACATACTTGTTTATGCACAGCCTTGTACTTGCCCTGTACTGAAGAGATATTTTGAGTTGATTTCTTTTTTCCAATAGGATTTGGGAATTTACCCTCTGGAGACATCCCTTGCCACATGGGTAACAAAACTAACCACAGGCAGGGTGCTGGCCACCCCCTGCTGTCCCTGTCCTCTGGGAGATGAGTGCAGGCTATGGGGAAAGGTCAGAGGGAAATAATAGCACATCACCCCTGGGAGCTAAAATACAAGACACCCTTGAGAATATAGCTCCACTCTCAGCACTATTACTGCCGTTACCATATGAAGCCAGTCAGAACATGCGGGTAAATTTAGGTAGGTCTAGCTACTCTGTATTTTCTCTTTGCAAGAAGCTTTCCCAAAGCTCCCCACCTCAGGGATACCTCATCTGACCTCCTGATAAAGTTTGGAATCCCTGTGGATGGCTAACCAATTGCCAAGCTCTGGGTGAAGCTTGTATACAAGCTTGTACTTGGATTATGCTATTTAATATTTGCAACATCTCTCTTGAGAATTACTCTTTTTTCCCCCCACATTTCAAACACAGAGAAATGCAGACTTGGAGATCTCAATAACCTGTGCAAAGTTACTTCCAATCTATGTCAGAGCCAGTCTTTCAACCCTGTCAGTGGGATGCCAGACTTCGCACTCGACCGGGTGTGAGTTCTTCTTTGCTACGGCGCAGACGGCCTCAGCCAATCACGTGGCACGTTCACAGTTTTCATTTGACAGATTTGTGATGAATATCTTGTGAGCAAATGAACCTCACTTCAACACAGACATGTGGAGCCCCAGTTGGGTTTTTCACTGTCTGTGTGTAAGAATCCACCATGATGGGGTGGGAGGTGGGAAAAGGAAATCATTCAATTTGGTCCCTACCTAGAAAGAATTTCCCTGTGCATGTAAGCTGTGGAGAACGGCATGGGAGGACATATGGTTAAGGGGCCGAACGTGTGAAAAGCAAGTTAAGATATGTGTATTCACTAAACCCAAGAAAAGGCTAAAGAGGCCAAACAATATAAAATAGCATCTTCCAAAATCAGTGGCGGGGCTGCGCCGAGGGCACCAGACTGCCCACCTAACGTCCCAGGGACTTAGCCATGTATCCTTTGCACAGGGGGCTATTTACAGTGCCCTCTCATTTTCATATTTGTTTAGAAGTTAATTATTGTCACTGTCAGCTCTTTTATCTCGACAACATTTCAGAGAAATGAATTCAGGCATTATGTGACTTGTAAGTAAGATTAACAAGAAAGTTCAGAGAAGTGTCATAATCAAGGGATTTGGCTGTTAATAAAGAACTTAATGAAAAACAAATGAGTTAACACTGCACAGAATTTGAATTTGGCTAAAACAAATTCTAGAATGGTACACAGTACACTTTCTTAAGCATAATGTCATCATAAGCCTAGAAGAAAAATTAAAAACCAATGACCACAGTTGTATGCAAATTGCCAATGAGAATAACCAGCCCGGACGGTATTTTAGACTCAAAAGCCAAGGGCTTTTCCCTGCATTATGGAAATCTTGGAATAAACACAAATGTGTTTTCAGGTGGGCTTCCCTGGGTGTCGTGTCTGCAACTTGCCGGCACATGCGCACACGCTCTGCTGATGAGTTGATAGAGTGTCTTACTCTTGCTTTACAGATGGCTAAAGGGATTAAGCAAATATCCTTCCTGCAGCATGAGTCTGAGCCTTTGTATTCATTTATAAAGTTAGGGAAGTCACTGAAGAGAAAGAGAAATCATGCAACTGGAATGGAGAAGAAAAGCTCCAATTATAGTTCCAGAATTGGCTGCCACCTTTAGTGTTAACAGAGTGTGCATGTTCCTCAGAAGTGACACCTGCATTGTCTATTGGGAAACATTTCATCCCCGAAGCTGTATTAAGGAGGCTGGGGAGCGTACAGCTGAACAGAAATGATGTCAGTTCCTTCTGAGATAGAGAAGCTGCACTAATTGAAGTAGGAGCGTATCACAGGGTTCTGTGGACCCCTCTTAATTTGATTCCCCTTGCAATGTTACCATTCTGCCCCAGAAGGACACCTGGAAATTGCATAAACATATGAGATTTAAATGTAGATATAGTTCTAATCTTCCCACTGCCCTCTCCGCATGCCTCTACCCGGGCTTTCATTAGCGTGTGTCTCTCCTGCTAAAAGGAAAGGCATTTTGTTTTATTTAATGTAGGATCACAGGTGACTAAAGTGTGTTATGCATGTGGTTGGCGCCTGGGGAATGATTGTGGCGGGATATTTACAAAACCTTCTATCTCAGGATCCGTTTCTCTGGCAGCCTCACCCAACAGCACTAGGGCCAGGAATCAGAGAGGAAATACAAAGTTGTTCTCAGTGAGGCCTAGGAATTAAAATTTGACCTTTATCTGACAGAAACACTATTGAGAGTTCACATAGTATCTACATTTCGATGCTAGTTTTGTGTCTAGTAATTGTCACAGTGTCCAGAATATGGTTACTTGAAATAAGTATGGCACCAACAAAGCATTTAGGGCATAGTGAGAGCTTCCAAGTGTAAGTGTGGGGACCCTGGAAACAAGTTTTTGTTATCTGACAAAGTTGCTCATGATAATAGTTGATTCTCATGTGATTCCAGAAAAATGAAGCGTGACATTGACTAGTTCCAGGCAATATCTGACTTAGTCCAATCAGGAGAGGATCTGGCTTGCCCAGCGTGCTGCAGAGTCTGTAGTGAGAGTGTGAAGTCAAGACAGATACAGATGCTAAGAGGACGAGGACGCCTTTTCAGATAACAGGCTGCATCTGTCTGCCTGTTTATGTGCAGAGCTGATTATCAGCCGTGTGCAAGTGCCGGGGAACCGATCTGATCTCTGTGATGTTGTACGCTATAGGCAGAGCCATCTTTCCATCCAACATGCACTCAGCGAGGCAGGGAATATAATTAGGCTTTCGTGCATATTCCCATAGCACCCTGCACAGTCATTCAATTATTAAAAAAAAAAAAAAGTCAGTGTCACTAGCGCTTGTTTGTTTGAAGAAACCAGCTAAGAACTTAAGAGCCCTGGGAGGCAGGAAGAGGCTCCTGTGCTGCAGGGGTGAGAGAGCGGTTTCCCTAAGGGACTGAAAAGGGAGCTGTGGATGATTATGGGAACTTACTCTGCAATGCGCAGGAAACACATGTAGTCAGATAAGCAGAGTCCAGAGAAGTTTTAATAGGAAAATTTAACTCCAACATTGCTCTGCCTAAAAGAATGCAAAGTACTTGGTGGTAGTCAATATCAGTTGTGTATAATAATTGTTTATTTGGCTGTACCTATAATGTAAAGGACTTTATTATAATCATCTATGGAAGCTGTTAGGACAGGGGAATGTTACTGAGCTAGAGAAATGTTATTGAACCAAGACCTGCAGTGAACTTGAGCAAGTATTTAACCGTTAGAGCATCATTTTCTTCATCCATAAAGTGGGTGTGCCAAGATCTAATCGCAGTGTGTTCTGTGGACCAAATCAAACAGGAACAGTATCATTTACTTAAAACAACTCATAGACTACCTAAGACTCATGAAGCTGTGGTTACACATCTATTCTCATTTCCTACAATATATTCCATGAAACACTAGTTCAAATAAATGTAGTGAAATCAATTCAGAAAGCCCTCAATACTAAATTCTCTTTTCATAGATATATGGCCTAAAAATTTTTAAAGGCGCTGAAAAGGTCTTTAAGATAAAAACAGTCACAGAAATAGCAATAACAAAAATATGCAAAGACCCCTATGTGGTTCACGGGAATGTATTTGAAACAATGTGTCCATTTCTTATATTTATGGAGACAGTTTCACTTTACCATCCTTGGTGGAGTGCCGTGGCATCACACAGCTCATAGCAACCTCCAACTCCTGGGCTTAGGCGATTCTCTTGCCTCAGCCTCCCAAGTAGCTGGGACTACAGGCGTCCGCCACGTCTGGCTATTTTTCTGTTTTGCAGAGGCTGGGTTTGAACCCACCACCTTCGGTATATGGGGCTGGTGCCCTACTCGATGAGTCACAGGCGCCGCCCCATTTCTTATATTTAGTTCTTACTAGTATATCAGAGACTTAATGTTTCACAGGTTATACTTTGTTTGGAAAAAGACATCGTTGCCAGAATTCATTAGTTTTTAGATTTTTACTGTCTTTAAATAAGCCTATGCCTAATGTAAGGTTATGGCTCCTGCAACAGGGCACTCCACATATGCCACCCTGGAGGACGAAGGTCATCACTGAATCTCAAATTTGGCTCCACAGTGGATCACTTAGGGTACTTTAAACATTACTAATGCTTGGGTCCCACCTCTGACACTCTTATATAATTACTGTAGATTATGGCCTGGTTTTATATTTTATTTGAAACACCCTAGATAATATCTAAAAATTCTTGCAAAAGATAATCCCAGGGCTATTATTTCTAATGTTATTGACATAATATTTCATTCCGATTTGAAGTTAAGCTTGAGAGCGTTCTTACAAAGCTGACTACTGGAATAATCACTCACTGATCACAGAGGCAATAGATCTGGTCAGTAGATTCTGTTCACTGTTCTTCCTTCCTGGCTACCCCAGTTCTCAAAGCACTGTCTTGTTTCCCTGAACTGCTACTCATCTTGCTTTTATGATACAGAATAGAGTATGCAGTGTTTCCTACCTTTCTGTTTGTGCCAACTATCCCTCCACCCCACCCTCCAGCTGAACCCTGCACTCTTGAACTTATATACCAGCTATGGCAGAGACAGCCTCACATAGACAGAAGAACAAAAGCTTTGGAGTAAAAAACCACGTGAGGATAAACACTGATTCTACCTTTTTTTGTTTGTTTGTTTTCTGTTTTTTTAACTTTTTTAATAATTTTATTAAATCATAATTGTGTACATTAGTGCAATCATGGGGCACAATGTGCTGACTTCATATACAATCTGAAATATTTTTGTTGAACTGTTAAACATAGCCTTCATGGCATTCTCCTAACCACTATATGAAGACATTGATATTCTACATTTAATAAGTTTCAGCAGTATCCTTCTAAGATGCACCGAAGGGGTGATCCAATTGCCCTCCCTTCACCCATCTACCCCCCTCCCCTCCCCTCCCTTGCCCTTTTCCCTGTATTCTACCCTTTATCAACTGTGCGGTCTTATTGTAGTGCCCTGAGTACGTATCCCCACAGACCCCCAGGGTGTCGAATCTGATGCAAGAACAAATGAGTTTTTATTATTCAAACTGGAGCTCAGGCTCTCAGTTGCCTGAAAGAAAGAGCCTCCACAATAGGGTGGGTCAGGTATTTATGAAGTTAGGTATGGGAACAATGGAGCGGCCTCTGATTGGTTGGGCCCTGCTTCTATACCTTATTAGGACTCCTGTAAGCCTATTGGCTTTGGCCAGGGGAGTTGGCTGCTTGTGATTTTATAGCTTATCCGGGAACTGAGCTGGGCTATGATATGGGTTAAGATAGAGCCGCCCAGGCCCTGTGCTTCATGGTCTCTCATTATGAATTTTCTTTAATTTCTCTGAGCTCATTTTTCTTATCTATAAAATGGGAGAGTATGATACTGACCTGACAGAGTTGTTGTGAAGATTCAATGAGAGGGAGGGGATTGGTGTGTTCTCACCTAGTTTGCACAATGTGAGGGTAGAGGGCACAGGGACAGTAGAGACTTGACCTAACAAATGCAAACATTGCAACCAAATCATTTGTACCCTCATATTAATCTGAAATTTAAAAAAGAAAAAAAAAGAGCTAAGGCACACAAAGTTTATGGACTGAGCATAGCCCCTCAGAGATGGCCTCTCAGAGGAAGCCCGTGTTATCCACGTTGACCATTTTGGGACCTCAGTTTATTACACCCACATGTGTACCGAGCAGGAATATTGAGTCCTCAGAGAGTGATCTTGCAAAATACACATCAAAAGAACTGAGCAAAAAACTCATGGTGCTTTATGCAAAGTGATTTTTCGCTGAATTCATTATTTTCCTGCTATAAATGAAGAATTGTGTGGGTAAATAATGTGATCCCATTGATAGATGAATGTAGAGAGGGAATATATTACTTAATATTCTAGATAAATAATGTCCTTGAATAGACATCAATCTGATGAAATTTTATTTCACTTGGACTTGAAGGTATTTCCAGTAAATGTACCATTAGAGACCAAGAGAGAGAAAGCGTGAAGCAGATTGGAACACGACATAACAAACACATTAGCAAGTTATTATCCACGCTAATAAAAAGCACAAAGAAACTGCCTGAGTGACGTGGGCCCCCCCCCCCCAGCGTATGGGGAGTTGTGTGGGCTTGGAATGTGGCCCCCTGAGGTTAGGTCTCTTGCTTTGTGTCTGCAGCAGCACAAAGGACAAACTCATTTGGCATTTATGCTGCATCAATTATTATATTTTTTCTATTGGAGGCCCCTCAATATCAACAAAGATGATCCTCTTATATTTTCTTTGGGCTTTGTTGATTCTCTCAAGGGTTATCTGCGTGGTGCTTCCTCCCTGGAATGCAATTGAAGTTGTGTGGAAAGTGGTGCCCTAAGTCTTAGCCTTCCCTGTTCTCAAAGTTTAGAACAAAGGTCATTATGAAGAGAAGCTGAATGGGAACTGAAGGCAGGTGGTGACTCCATAAATCTCACATCATGAGTATCACAGAGTACAGAGTTCCTGCATCTTTTATGGCCTGGTGAGTTAGTCCCTGCTTCTCCAAGAACTTTCTCTAGGGTCTCTACCCCTTCCTAGTGCCATCTAGTATGGAATAAGATCAGAGGCTCAGCACCTCCAACAGGAGGGATTTAGAATCAGTGATGTAATCTTTAATGGCATCTGCGGGATGGGGGAGACTCCTTAGGAACAGGGAGCCCCAAGTGGCCTCTCCACTCAACCCCCATGACGTAGCATATGCCCTGGTGTGTTCACCAGGAAACATGCCCCCATTGCATTTCAGGACCGAATGATGAGTGTTAATGCACGGGTAACTAGGCTTAGTGCCCAGTAAATATTCAATACTAAATTAGCTATTATTCTGTTGTTATTATGAAACAAAAGGAGGAAATATGCTATGAAGTGGTACAAAATTGTAAGATAAATGTTAGAAGTGCCTTGCTTTAGCAACAAAGAGTCCTCAGATTCCTGATGAGGGCACTTTGGCCAAGTGCACCGTGCCCTGAATGGGCGAGGGAACCAGAGAGTAGAAAGTCTTTCAACAGTTAACAGAGATGAACTGACAACAAACTAGGCTACAGCCAGAGACACATTTGGATCATAGCTCTGTTGATTATTTCCTTTCTGTTTTTCTTCCCCTCGCTTGTTGTGGAGAGCATGTGCTAATGCTGAATCTAAGTAATTCTCAAACTTCTTCATCTCCCACCTGCATGGTCCTTGCCTGGTCAAAGTCCCTGCACCATTCATGGCTGCACTGGTGACGGCACACCTTCCAGGAGCAAGACCTTCTGGGACAATTGGCCATTCTCCTTTAAATTGCTAAACTGAAGGCAGGAGGTAAGACATCAGTAGAAGGGTGTGAGTAATGAGTGGAATGATGCTTTTGTCCTGCCTTTCTTTACACACACTTAGGACCTCAAGCACAAATATTAACTTACTTTTTATTTAATTAATATATAATTCATGTAATCGTCTTTTTGGAGAATCCAGGAGGAATGAGTGGACTCATTTAGCAGAGGTCTGATGGCCAGAGCTGGCAGAAAGCCCAAGACCTTGTTAGTAGGACATCTGTTGTAAGGTACCCCCCCCACCCCCAGAGCAGGGTCTGGCTCTAGAGAGATCAAACTCCTTTCCCTGGTGAATGACTTGACACTCTGCAGTCTTCTCTTACAATTAGCCATTTCTGTAGCTACTTGGTCTTCAGACTTATTTTTTTTTTTTTTGTGGACGGGGCTGGGTTTGAACCCACCACCTCTGGCATATGGGGCCGGCACCCTACTCCTTTGAGACACAGGCGCTGCCTCTTCAGATTTCTTAAAGAGATTTACAAAAGAGTTTCTAAAGCTCTGATGCCAAAGGAGTCATTTCTACTCCGTTTGTGTCATAGATTTATTTTTTTCTATTTGTTAAAGAGTATACAAATTGACAATAAGTCACTAAAAATCAATATCTGATCATTCCATCAAGTTCCTTAAACATTTCGATGTTCTGCATTTCCTTAGGGTTTATTTACTATCATTCTCTCACTTAAACCTCTTAGCATTTCTTTTCTCTCTCATTGGTAACATCTGCAATGTTTTCTTATCAACAAAATAACTGTTGAGAGCAATTCAGCAATTGCATTACAAATCATGTATGTGAATCTTTGTATTTGCCGATCACCTGAGCCTTGGTGGTCGGGACAATTGATAGTGTCCATTGGGCCAAATTATGTACGTGTTTTGAAAAGATGACAGGATCTGAACTCGAGAAATTTCAAAGATATTGATACAAGGATGACCTCTAGAAAGTCTGTTTGTTTTTAAATATATGTTCTTTTATTTATTTTTTTTAATTTTAATAATATTTTATTTAACTCATATATCTAAAATATTACCAGTGCTAAATGCAATTGATAAAAATTAATGACTTTTAATATTCTTATTATCTAGCTTGAGGCCAGGAGAGCAAGACCAGCATGGGTAATATACTAAGACTCCATTTCTATAAATAATAATAATGATAATAATTGACTGGGCATGATGGTACACACCCATAGTCCCAGCTACTTGGAAGGCTGAGGCAGGGAGATTGTTTGGGCCCAGGAGTTTGAGGCTATAGTGAGCTATGATGATGCCACTGCACCTTAGCCCAGGTAATAGAGCAAGACGTTGTTTCAAAACAAAAAAACAAAAGCAAAAGTAAAAACAAAATTGAATATGTCATATTAACAATATATTCAGGTATTTAAATTAAAACACTAAATATATGTTCTTTTAAACCCTGCTAGCTCTTTGTCTATGGGATAAATACCAAACCCTCTGGCATAGTAAGAAAGTGTCTTACAAACAAGTCCCACTATGCTTCTCTAAATCTTTGTTCTAAACTGCACTCATCAATATTTCCCACGCATTTGTATATGCTTATTTTCAGAATAGAAGTTCCTACTTCCATATCTTTATCTAATTGGAAAATCCTTCTCATAATTTCATATCTAATTCACATTTTCTCTCTTTTGTAAAATCTCAGGGAAGTCCTCCCATAGCAATCCCCTATTGCTTTATACGTACTGGCACCGCAGATATTATTATTATATGACTTTTCAACAGTTTCACTTGCTGCAGGTATCTTACATTAACACCTGATTTCAAATGTCTAGTTCAGTTTCTTAGTTCTTAATTTATAAATTAAATATTTACATTGCTTATTGGGCTTCTCCAAATAAAATGCTCATATGATTTTCAAATTTCTAAGGTTCATTAAACATTCAATCTTTAGTGATTTATTCTTGACCAGTAACTAGTTCTGACAGCCTCCCACAGCAGAGTCATCCTTTTAATATTTCTGATTCCTGTTAGAGATATCAGAAGGCGAACAGTTCAATGTCAGTATCTTGGTAGTAGATTATGCTCCCCAAAGAAAATTTGAAAGACAGAAAAGTTATACTTACCTGATTTTGATTATTCTTCTTAAATATGGAAAGAACTGAGAAATGGGGAGGTGGCTAGTCCAAAGAAAGGCAGTGACCTGGATTCAGACCCAGAAATATCATGGAGGTCATCTGGTAAAGTTAATTCCTGAAAATAAAATCAAGAATCAAAATATCCCAGTCCCATTTCAGTAAGTTCTTTTTTAATTTGTTTGAGTTTTTTTGTTTTTAGCAAAACCCCCCTTATCTCTGGGTTTTGATTACTTTGCCTGCAGAATGAGTAAAACCATACTTAGATAAATGTTGGAGAATTAAATCTGATCATGGAGAGGCAGGAAACATTTTGTAAATTGCTTCACAATGTGTTGACAGTGATTTTTATTACAAAATTAATTCTAGTTTGTGGCAGATAAAGTGCCCTGCAGGTCAAAGCTCTGACTGAGCTCTCCCCGGCCTCACTGCCTCCATAACGAGAGGGTTTTCTCACGGCCTAACTACCAGCAGCTCATTAGGAATCCGCCTTACTGCTCCTCCTTTTTCAGCATCACACCATGGTGGACTGAATGACTGGATTTCAAGTGTTTGGAGGGAAGTGAAGGCAAGAACCTGGGTGCAGTGGAGTAGTTCTGCTTGGGACTTTGTCATTCACTCTGGCTCACGGCATCCTAGGAAGCTGTCACCCTGTCTAGGGCGTGACTGGTCCAGACTGTGCCGCACATATCAAACCTTTCTATCTGTGAGGAGGGTTGGATGCGGCCTTTCTGCATGCCGTGGCTCATAGATACATACACAAAAATGGCAGCAGAGTCAGGATGCACGTGGCTTCACTACTTTCTCTGTTCTGCGGTGATGGGGGGGTGGCATGCTTGTTAAGGGAGAATTACAAATGTATTCAAACCAACCAGTAAAACTCATGTCTTTTTTCCTCTTCAATGTAGTGTACCTTGTAGAGTATCTGTGTGTGTGCGTGTGTATGTGTGTGTGTGTGCGTCAGTATAAAGAAAATATGGCCTCCTACATGAGCATCATCTCTTTGGCCTCAGAACTCTCTGGGCAAAGCTGGCCAACACCTTCAAACTCTATAAACTATAGCCCATAGCTGCCTCTTGTCTAGATTCCTAATATATGTGCAACCGAGTGTGTGTATGAATTGAGTAAATCTCCCAAAGACGTTGCCTTGCCTGATAAATAAATACATTGCTTGGTGGGCATTCTTATCTTCTCATTAATGAGATGCCCAAAGCTCAGATTAGCTCCATAAGACTTTGAAGATTGTCTCAAAAGGCTTTTCTGAAAATCAGAGCATTATAACCGCTGGTTACCCTTTAGCCACCCATTTTGAAATTTGGATGTAAAAGTGATCCCATTTTCTTGCCCTGTTTTATTTCCCTTCATGGTTCTATTATCACCAAGGGACACTCAGATTTATCCGCCTTAATAGTACACTTCATTGTTTTGCATAGGACTAAAGATAATGAATTTGTAAAGAGAAATGGAATTGGATTTTTCCTCCTTCTTTTGATAACTTAGTAGGAATTCCAAAATTATTACTTGGGAGATTTTCCTCACTGTGCACAGATTATTGTCCCTGCTATATTTTAATTTCTCTTGCCTATAACAGTGGGGAAAAAAAGACCAATATATTACTTTTTTAAGGGTACATTGTTCGCTCTCTGTGGATCTGAAAAAAAAAGAAGTGAACAAGCTTCTGTTAATTAAAAGTGTGCTGGAGGGAGTGACGGACTTGTGGGTCACTCTTTAGGTTGTTAATTTTGTGGTTAAGTAAGCTGTGCCCTGTAGCACTTTGTGTCTGATTCACTATCACTTTGGACATTTGAATGTTAATTATCTTGGTTTTTTAAAATTATTGTGTGTGACTTTTCCATGCCCAGTGCCCTGGATATATAAGCCATCGTTAAAGCTTGTATTTTTGAAGATATAGGGTGCATACTTCATGCGGAATTATAAAGACCTGATTGATAGTGGTTTCTAATCTCTTGGGTTCTTAGAGGAAGAGGCTGTAGGATGAAGAGACGGAGGGACTGGGAACTGGAGTATCACAGGGCAGAGAAAGTTCAGACGTGTGCATACGGGGGTCCTAAGGGAGCTCACTGAATTCCCTTCCAGCTAAGGTGGCTGGGAAAGTAAGGGCAAGGAATCAGCTAGAAAGCTAGCTGGCCCAGCAAAGTGTCTTCACATAGAATCTCCTTCATGATAATGAATCTTAACTTACTCCCCCCACCCACCCCCTACCGTGTGTGTGTGTGTGTGTGTGTGTGTGTGTGTGTGTGTGTCCGAGAGACAGCAGGAGAGTGTGTGTTTCATGACTTATTAAATAGATTAGCTACATTGATTTTTACTTTGAGATTTCCAGGCAATCACACAATACTTGAATTTTTCAATCCTGTTGCTACATTGTATGTTAATAAAAGCCAATAGCAAACATTTAAAAAGTTTTCCTAGATTAGGGCCCTTCCGAGAATCAATAATCTCATTGACACGGTTCAAAAAGCTATCAGTTCTATGAGGGCCACTAATGGCTGCAGAAAGAATGCTTATAAACACCACCAGAAAAAAAATCAATATTCTCTCTAAGTCATCAATACTTCTTGATGACAATTGGAATTATGAAAAACATTACATGCACCTCATGTCTTAAGCATCTGAGAAAAATCCACATCAGTAACTGGTGTCCTGGTGTTCAGGACAAAGCAGCTATAGTGCAGGTTTTCCTGATCTGATGACAGTACATGGACAATACTTTGTGGTTTCTGAGATACACTACCTGGAAATGAAAGATACAGTGTTATTTGGCGCTCCTCTGGCAGCCAGGTGAAGTGAACAGGGAAGTACAAGAGCCTCATCATGGTGCCTGGAATCTCAGAGTGAATAAGGGCTGTTGAACGCTGGCCAAGCTACTGACAGCGGAGCTAGTGGTAAAGGGGAGCTTTCAGTGTGGCCCCCTGGTTGGAGATGGGCACCTCCCTAGCATAACTGTAAATGCAATGTTTAATTTGTATTCACCAATTCTCAGTAGACTCTAGTGAAGCAATTTCCTAGGGAATCTGAAAACAAGTAAAAGATTCAGGTAGTTCAGCTACACAGACATCTCACCTAGGTCTATTGAGTTCCCACAAACGAGCGTGCTTTGAAGGATCAGTCTAGATGTTTTCATGCCTGTCAATTGTCTCAGTGATTGCTGGAGTATCTACTTTCACCGGTGTGTGATATTTGGCATTTCTTCTCAAACTTCCCCATTTTAGAGGGAGATGATGACAAGTAGAGCTGTGCCCAGGGAGCCCACCCAGCACCCAATCCCAGCACCACCTCTCAAAGCAATGAAGGGGCCTTTCATCCTCTGCATTGCACCTTCTTTTCTGTAGCCGACTTCATCTCTTTGATGGAATAGCATTTTTAAAATACATTTTTTTAATTAAAACACACACCAAAACATGTTGACAAATGAAATGAAGGTTCAATCTTAGAGAAACAGAATTAATAGGACAAGGAAATGATCCTGGGAGCTCCTCAATGCAGTAATGAATTCAACATTCTTCAATCAAATTTAAAATTTAATTATAGGTAATTGTTCTTTTTTTAATGAAGTACTTTTGACATAATGCTCCATTATTATATAATTAGATAATTAACTCCATTAATCACACTACAACTTATTTTTTTGCTGTGTTTTCTTTAAATATTTATATACTGTGCCCATTTTTTTTTTTACAGCCACAGAGCTCACCGTAATCAGGAGAGTAAGTCGGAGTAGACAGAGGAGCTTGGTGAAGAGAAATCATTTGTGGCTCCCCAAGTGTACCTCCCATAGCCCCTGATTTCCCAGAAAATTAAGTACTTACAGTGCATCTTGCACATCCTCAAACCTATGATAGGCATTCTATTTTCCATCTACTGTTTGCTGACTACTTATTATGCACCACTCAGGTGCAAGGCTAGACCCGCTACACTCAGATTCAGAAGAAAGGCCTGGTGAGAGATGACTACACGTGATCTTTGATCTAAAGCAACTCATGATTGAATGATGATAATCAATGATGGACACTTACGACTCCTCTTGCAGAGCTCACAGTGCAAATGAGGATGTCAAGTGCCCCTGTCACAGATACAGGAAACCTTGAGATTGAGTGAGCCAATAATGGAAAAAGGGCAGGTGGTTCTGGCTGCATCACATCTGGTGACTTTGACTTGGTTATATCTTCCATGTTGAATTAACTGCATCACACCTGAATCCCTGTAAGTTGGCATTAGGCAGCTGAAGCCCTTTCTCACGTTCTTCTCAGATAATAAGTCTGAACATTACCAAAGAATTATTTTTATATTGTATTTATTTTTGCCCAGGGCTGCAGTCTTCCTATACATAATCTTGGGCAAGTAATTTAACCTTGCTGTACCACAGTTACCTTACCTGTAAAATGGGATATACATAAAATTTTAGAAGTAAATTAATATAAATCACTCAGAATCATTCCTAGCACAAAGTAAAAATGAAGAAGATAGTTTAAAGCAATAGCTATGTCAAGTATGTTTCTTTTCTCTTCTAAACACAAAAAAGTTTATAAAACACACGACCGCACAACCACTCCCATGGAAACTATTCCTGGATATTTAGATATGAGTTTTGGATGAGAAAGAGGACATATGGACTCTGTTGTGATTGCATCTCTAGGTAATCAGAATATGAAAAATAATAATAGAAGAGGAAATATAAATACCAATAATTTTCTTTTTTCTTTTTTATTTATTTATTTTTGTTGTTGTTACAGTTTGGCTGGGGCCAGGTTTGAACCTGCCACTCTCGGTATATGGGGCCGACGCCCTACTCACTGAGCCGCAGGCACTGCCCTTAATTTTCTATTTTTACTTTGTGCATTATCCATGAACTCTTTCAATATGGTTATGCTGGAGTCTGTACAACTGATGTGTTGTCACAGGAGATAGTCATGCACACTATAGAGAGTCACCCCGTCCTAGGCAGTAAGAATTTCTGTTCAGAGAAGCTGTCAGCTCTGGGAGTAAGTTCCAGAAGAAAGCCTCAGGAATTTCAGCATTAGTGGAGAAATTGAATGATTAAATATTTTAGTAACAAATTGTGTTCCTTGGCACTGTACCAGAATCATTTTTTTCTTTCTTGTCATTCATTTTTAAAAATCATATGCGAAAAGGACTGATATTCCTAGCAGAGTGTAATGCAGGGTCCACACAAGTTGTCCCCAATGTGCTGAACTGACCACAGGAGAATCTGAGGGAATGTGGTGAGGACCAAAGGTTCCTGGGGAAAAGTGAGTTTGTCCACAGATCAACCCTCGCTTTACACCACTTGGAATTAACCTTTGCAGAAAGAAAGTACTGTCCATTGGAAATAAGAGGTAGAATTAAGTACTTCTCTGGGATACTACAGATAGTACAGGCGTGTTTCTTTTCCATGTTGTTCCTTATCTTGTCTCTAAACATTCTGAAAATCCATGACACTCACCATTGTTTTCTCCAACCACCCAGCTCACTGATGACGCTCAGCAGAGAACTGTTAATATGTTGATCTGGCATTGGGAGCAACTGAGAAGATACATCCCAACACTTAGGAAATAATGAGTATGTGAAAAGTGCTTGGGAAGGTGCTACATATACGTTATTTCATTTAATCCTCAGAACTGTTCTCTGAGGTCAATAGTATCAGGCTAACTTAACAGATGGGAAAGGTAGAGCTGTGATAATTTAAATAAAGTTTAAATAATCAAAACCATGTTTCTGTGGGTACGCAGGGTGATACAAAGTGCTATTGGAGACGTTGGAGACTCGATAAAGTGAGCGTGTGAGGGGGGTGAAGGATGAAAAATTACCTATTGGGTAAAATACACAGTATTTGGGTGATGAGTCTGCTAAAAGCCCAGACTTCACCATACATACAATATATCCATAACAAAACTACACTTGTACCCCATGTATATCCATGTCACAAAACTATACTTGTAATCCTTCATTTCATATATTTATAAACTATCTCAGTTCTTTTCTACCTTCATGATTCCTGAAATAAGCCAGGTTGATGATGCAAATCAGTTTATCACTTCTTTCCTCATTTTTCACTAATATTAGCACATGAGGATCAGATTAAATTCTCTTTCTGAAAATTTCCTTCAGGGAGAGGGCTCTTTCAACAGCTTCCTTCTCTGTCTCCTGTTAGCAGGGATTCTCTTTGCTTAATTTTAAACCCGGGTTTAAAATTAAGCAAAGATGGGTTGGGATGGGTTTTAAGTTGTATAACTTTTGTACACAATTATTCACTGAAGTAGCAGAATTTTTCAAGAATTTATAATAGAAGAAGGGTTATAACTTGGCTTAGCAAAGAAAACATTCAAACAAACCTGAGAATATTCTCCCAACAGATAGCTTAGCTAAAAATGAATCCAACATTAATGCCAGCTGTGGGGGGTGACAAATTCTGCTAAATTAACTTCACTGATACTAGTGGATATTCAATAACCTAAGTTCTTTTTACGAATGGCCTGGTGCCTCAATTCCATGAATGGACTTTATCCATTCATTGATACATTCATTCACCTTGCTCCTAGTGGAAGGGACTGTATTCATTCATTTCCTGGCCATGGAACCCATACACCTATATATACCCTGAGACTAAAGGCCTAAAGGAGGAGATGGGGAAAGACCGAGAGAGAAACAGAGAGAGCTTCTCTCTCCCCACTAGAATTCTCTCCCTCTACCAGGAGCCTTAGTGTTTTCTGTATT
This sequence comes from Arctocebus calabarensis, assembly GCA_963573935.1. Lineage (NCBI taxonomy): Eukaryota > Metazoa > Chordata > Mammalia > Primates > Lorisidae > Arctocebus > Arctocebus calabarensis. The sequence goes on along the minus strand of CAUYON010159282.1, from coordinate 10,272 downwards.
CTTTTCTGTAAATAAATTCTGTCTTACCACTAGAGGGTGAGGGGAAATAATGTAATGAAGAATAATAAAATACATGTTAATTGAAAAAATAATAATAATAAAAAAATGTACAAAAAAAAGGAAAAAAAATGGCCTGGTGATCAAGGGGCCATTGGTTGGGTGTGAGTGTTTATTTTTTAAAAGAAAACATAACTCACTTCAGTGATTGAATACATAGCTTTGATTAATTCAATGACAGAAACCAAGTCCACAAAAATAGATGCTTTCTCCTCACAAGGATTTGTAATCTAGCTTAATACCCCTGAGGCTCAGAAGCAAAATCAGTATCTCAGCCTGTGATGTAGAAAAGCAAACACCTGCTAACACCTACAAACACTGCCTCCCTTTTATCACAAGCATAAAGTGTGCATGGCAGTCCCATATTCTAACTTCTATCCTTCACTCCTGCAACCTCAGAATATCCTGTCTTTTTCCTTTGCCCCTCCTGACCTCCCAGCCCCCATCCCTGTCCCTTTAGTCAAGCTGCTGTTTGCAAGGCAATAATGATTGTTTGAGATGTTTGCTCTATCAAACAGTCTATTCCCTCTTTGTACTTTATGAAAGAGCAAAGGAGGGTCTTTCAAATCCACAGCTCCTAACATGTTTGAGAAAGACAGGAATCTCTTTACTCGGCACCTGAGCCTCAGGTGCAGGGAACGCCCAGTGGACCAGAGCTGTGCAGTAGAGCCTCTCAGGTGTCTGTGGAGCTGTGATATACAGCTCGAGTTTACTAAGGAAGTGTATACAAATGTCTGACCTGGCTATGCCAGGTGCACCCCAGGAAGGCTGTTATATCAGTTGATGAGCAAGAGAAAGTTAGTGATGGCAAAGGCCATTTTCCCTGCATGGGTTGGATTCAAGTGCACAGAAAGTACCAGGTCATAAGTTCAAAGTGGTACTTGTTCGTTCCTCTGGCAGTAGTAGGATCACAAGGGAGAAGGAGTTCCACTTTTCAAGAATAGAAAAGAGAGAGGATTTTGAAGACATATAAACCAGCTCCAGTGAAAAGGCAGCTACGTTGCGCTAGACTCCTCAGACTACAAAAAGTTTCAGGCTCACAGTGTATCTTCATTCTGATGAGAAAAATAAAAGTGTTTCCTCTAGTTCTGGCAGCCCTATGAGGAAAAAGAGGTATTAGCAGAAGTCTGAGCCTTCAGGGGTCTGGCCCACTTCCCAGCCATATCCTGAGATGATGGCAGGACTTCCAAAAATTCTTGTGGCAGGGATCCGCATTTCCTGTCCTAAATGGTTAGGCCATCTGGAATGTCTATTATGGAAGCATTAAACTTATGGAACTGTCCTCGTAGGCTCCCCAAACTACTTCAAGTATTCTACAGAATAAAAATAAGTTGAATAGAAACAAACTGTGCAGATTACCAACTCTTCTGGTGGAGGAGGCACAAATGTACCAGAGTCATATGGAAAATAACAAAATATAAAAACTAAGAATTTTAAAAGAACATTTCACTGAATGATTTCAAGGAGTAAGCCTGGGATGTAGATCTGACTCTGAGGTCAGGGACTGTTGGCCCTGCTATTGTGGAATTCTTACAGCTACCTCCAATATGTACACTAATCACCTCCATAGAATCAGGACAAAGAAATGTAGCTGAATCGTGCGGCAACCCCATCTCTGAAAACACAGCCAAAGTGATTTGATGAAGAGGCAGAAGCATTGTCTGTCCACACCCCAGACAGAATGACTCTCCTTTCGGTGTCATTATCATTTTGGAGTGTATGTGTAAGGGACTGACAAGTGAGAATGCACAACAGGAGGTCCGGTCATTGTACAGACGTGCCCACACCTAGTATATTAGTTTTCTGTTGCTGCATAACAAATTACTATAAACTCAGAGACTTCAAACAATTCCTGTTTATAATCCCCCACTATGTAAGTCAGAAGTCCTGGCAGACTTGATTAAATTTTCTGCTTTCGCTCTCAGGTGGCAAAAATGAGGTGTCAGTCAAGCTGGGCTGTAACCTGATGCTTTGGGGAGGAATTCATGTTCAAGGGTCTTGCTGGGTGTAGAGAAGTCAGTTCTGGGGAGCTGTAGGACTGGTGCCCTGTTCCCTTGTTAGTGCCAGCTGGGGCCCCCTTAACTCCGTAAGGCCATCCTGGTTTCTTCTCTGGTGACCCCCGTATCTTTAAACCACTAGCATTTGCCTTTGGAATTTCTACATTTCCCTTCTGACCCTTCTGTCTGCAGTCTGAGAAAGCTCTCTGCTTTTAAAGTGCTCATGTCCTTCAATTAGGCCCACTGGGATAATCCTTTTCTGCCACTTTTAAGGTAACAGAATCACAAGAGTAACACAGAGGACAGAGAGCCATCTTAAAATTCTGCCCACCACCCATAGCCTGTGACTCAGAGTGAAGACAGTCCTGTGCTGTCCTCTGTGACGACGCCTCTTCTCTAAGCAGAGCACTCTAGAAGAGGCTGCCTTTATTTGGGGTGAAATTATAGACCCAGGGAGTGTGGCATGTGGTGGTAGCTACCTCCATGGCTGCCTCTTAGAGTGACCTCCGGCATCGTCGCTACAGCCGCCCATATAGTCTCTTCCTCTGTGAACTTCTCACCGAACTCAGACCCCATGACAGAAGTCTCCTCCCTGAGTCTGGGAAACCTCAGTTTCTTCCATTTGCCTTCTGAATGCAGGTACTGCAGATGATTATCCCGTATCTACAGACCTTCTCTTCCATAGGTTACTCTCTGCTTCTCTAAGAAAAGTATCCTACTCATCTGTGAATCCCCTGCTAAAATCCTCAAGGAACCTAACCCAGAACAAATGCCTGGTAAATGCTTGCAAAATTGAGATAGGCACTACCATTACCTGCAGTACCGTGTACGCATAGGCAGTAAATTATATACCCAACAGCTTTGCATGCTGTTAAGTTAGCAAAATAGATTAAGGTTTTAAGTCCCCACAATAGTCAATCAATATATATTGCAACACAAATCCATAGACTTCCAAATGAGTTTGTACAGTTCAGCTACTTTCTTTCCCCATTCTGGAAATGCTTTTCTCATATTTAATCTGCCGGCTGATGTGTGAGCTCTCAGAAGCCAGCGGATTATTTTACCTTCTTTGTTCCTGCAAATGATACCAGAATTAACTGCACTGAATGTGTCAGTGCCACTTCTGCTCCAGGTAACCAGATGAGTTGGGAATTAGGAGAATCTGACCAAAGGATTAGCTCTTCTCCACTAAGGTTATTTCAACCCCCAATTATCAACTCATGTCAATAGAAACTGATTGTCAGATGCAACACAGGATGCTCAGAGCCTCAAACAACATGTGATGTAGAGACAAACATGCACAGCCAGATCTATGAGGAAGGACCAGAGGGGGAAGCTTAGAAGGGCCACTGCCAGATAGCACACAGGTGCCATGCTCAGGTGTGGACATACTTTTACCCAGAAAGTAGCACTTAGCTGCTCCCCCAGAGAGTATAGGAGCTACTTCTCAGATATACCAGGTCAGAATGAAAATCTGGGTATGCTTCCCTGGGGCAGCTCCGAGGAAACCCCTGATTACAGGTACTGAATGCCTCCAATGACGTGAGTTTAAATGTTGTCTCAAGGCTAATACAGATACTTGGACTTTTCCTGAATAAAATGTTATTGAGAAGCTGTGATGTTCTGATTTATAAGAAGGAAAACATATTTGGACTGTCCAGTTCCTGTCTTCCCTAAGCACAGGCCCTAAGACCCCTGGAAACTCTGAGGTGAAAATTGTGTTTTTTGTAAGCACATGATGTGTCTGGTGACTTTGAGCTCCAGAAGAGCCACAAGATGCAGTAGGGTCTGTTTGTTAAGGGAATCAAATATGTGATGAAAGAATTGAAACTCTCAGCCCCAACCTCTAAGAAAGAGATGGATAGTTGAGTTGATTGCCAACAGCCAAGGATATAATCAATATGTCTATGCAATGAAGCCTTCATAACGATCTAAAAGAGTTGGGAGAACTTCCAGGCTGCTGAATGCATGGAAGTCCTGGGAACATGTGCTCCATTAGAGAGGATGCAAACTCCATGCCCTTTTCCACGTACTTTGTCCTACACACCTCTGCATCCGGCCATTCCTCTGTACCCTTGAAATACACTTTGTAATAAACTGGTAAGTATAAATAAATGTTTCCCTGAGTTATGTGAGCAGCTATAGCAAATAAACAAACTTTAAGAAGGGAGTCATGAAAATCCCTAATTTTATAGACAATTGATCAGAAGCACAGGTCACAATCTGTGACTTGCCATTGGCATCCAAAGTGGGATTCGTCTTGTGGAACTGAGTTCTTAACCTGTCGGGTTTGTGCTAACTCCAGTTAGTGTCAGAATCAAACTGAATTTTAGAACACCAGTTGGTGTCTGTTGGAGAGCTGGCACTTGGGAAACAAAACAAAACAAAACACACATCTGGTGCCAGAAATGTTCTGTCTTGTGTTGAGCGAGAATATATTAGGAGAAAAAACAGTTCCCCCCCCCCTCCACTGTATATAGTACAGCAGCCAAGTGAAAAGGGGAGAAGGGTAAAAAGTGCTGTGACGCTGAATCTTAAATGATCTATTAATAGGGAGTCCCAGAGGTAGGCTAGTCCAGAGGGAGTCCCAGAGGTAGGTCCCGAATGGCCTCCATCTTTGCACGTCCAGTAGATCAAACACTAGACAGATGCTCCAAGGAATCAAGCTCAAGGGCTAGATTTGAATACGTGAAAAATATTATCCCCACTCTCTTGGGGTCTTACTTTTGCCCTAGCTAGACCTAGGACAATGCTAATAATTTAACACTCCAAGGGACATGTCCTGTCTATACACTGTTTAAGCACTTGAGAGCACTAGAAGAAATGTAAAGAAAACACGTGAGCTGAATATACTATATATACTGATACTTTAAGGAAAAATCAGAAAAGAAATATGGCTGTGAAAAATGATGTCTTTGTTTACTATATATTTTAGGTTGCCATGTTTTCTAAATAAGAATATCCCCTGGATATATGCTTATATATTATGGTCTAAATCACTGCTCTTCTTTATACTTCGGCATAAGCCCTTTTAGATAGGGTTCAAAAGCTGTTCAAAATACATTACATGTTATGTGTTTCAGTGAATAAGTACATCAATGAAGTGGTTCTAAACAGACCAAGATTTACAATATTTTGGTTGAGATATTTTTTCAGGAGAGCCCTCTTGTGGGTGACAGGCATATTACCAAAACATAGATTTTCATTGACTTGGTTGACAAGGGGCTGAGGATATGTCTTCATATTTCCATCATAATAAAGTTAAGTAAGTATGTATATTTTAGTCTCTATATTTTTTTGCCATTTTTTAACTTCTCAAATTTAATTCTAGATTATTAGACTCCCAAGCTTTCAGAGTATATGAAATATCATCTAGACTGGTGGTTCCTAAACTAGCTAGTCATCATTATCATCCACAGAGATTTTAGAAGTACATATTCATGGACAGTATTCTGAGATATTTTGGGTTGACAAGTCTGGAGCAGGGCCAGCAATCTTTGTTTTTTCATACTCTCCCAGTGGTTCTGAGCATGAGTCAGACTTAGTGTTGAACTGTTCCATCTATTCTTCTGATTATATTTGCTGTAACCCCAGGGATAGTAATATTTTTAGGTTATTATTTCTCTCTCCAGTTCAATAGTACAATTGACAAGGACAGGTCCTTGAACATCTACTGCAGCCATGGGTAAAGAGTAGGTTTTCAATAAATGTTTATTAGATTGAACTAGAAAATTCTAATTTACTAATCTATATTTATTAATAGTATGCAAATTATAATCCTAATGGATTTATATTCTGGAAAACTTGAAACAAAGAGATTTTGGTGTAAGATCTCATAGCAATAAATCAACACAAATGGTTTAAAGGATCCAGGAGCATTCAAATAAATATCATGTGTGTCTGTAGCATTAATGTTGACTTGTGGGAATAAAGATGGTATTTGTTTTCCCATACTTACATTTAAAAAGAATGGGAGAAAATATTTGCAAACTATATAACAAACAAAGGACTAATACCCAGAATATGCAAGGAATTGAGTTCAAACAACTCACTCAGAGAGAAAAAAATAATAATTATAATTTCATTTAAAAAGTGAGCAAATGGCATAAACAGACATTTTTCAAAAGAAGATATTCAAATAGCCAATAAGTATATGAAAAAAAATGCTCATCATTACACATCATCTTAGAAATGCAGATTAAAAGCACAGTGTGATACCACCTTACAGTAATGTCCATTGCTAAAAAGTCAAAAAACAATTGGTGCAGAAGCTGTGCAAAGGGAACTCTGATATGCTATTGGAGAGCATGTAAATTAGGACAATTTATATGGAAAACAGTATGGAGACTGCTCAAAAACTAAAACTAGACCTACCATTTAATCAAGCTGTCCTGATACTGCGTATCTAATCCAAGGAAAAGAAGTAATTATATCCAAAAGACACACACACCTGTATGTTTATTACAGTACAATTCACAATTGCAAAGATTTGGAATCAACTTACGAGCTCAACAACATGATTGTTTAAAGAAAATGTGGTGCATATATATTCCATGGAGTACTATTCAACCATATAAAAGAATGAAATTATGACTTTTACAGCAAATTGGATGAAACTGGAAGACATTATCCTAAATGAAGTAACTTAGGAATGGAAAATCAAATACCGCATGTTCTCTCTTATAAATAAGAGCTAGTTATGAGTATATAGGGGTATACAGAATTGTATACTGGGCATTGGGGATGTACAAGGGGGAGGGGTATGAGTTGAGTAATGAAAAATGATCCATTGGGCACAATGTACATTATTCAGGTGACGGGTACACCAAAAGCACAGACGTCACTGTCCACAGTCATCCACATAACCGAAAACCACCCATGTTCTTAAATTTATTTAAATAAAAAAGAGATAGAATGTGCTATTATATTAGAATTAATAAAGTTCTTTGGCCCTTATCAGCATTCAATGTAATGTACTTGGTATGAGAGCAGTAAGGGAAAAAGACAATCTGTAACGGGTTTTATAAGAGGAATACTCTCATTTATATGCATAATTTTGAATTCCCAGAAAATAAGAAGCAAGTTACCATGCATTTACCTTTACAAATGCTGGGCCAAGGCAAGATTGGCTATAAGCAATTGGATCTGACGATAATATATTCCATTTGCAATTGTTAGAGATTTATGCAAGATAGCAGGTAACACCTTCCTTTTGAATTTCAAATGCTGTTATAACCTTTTGAAGATAACAAGGGATATTCATCTGAAATAATGGTAGGAAATTTATAACGGAGACCACATAATTAGTTGTTATTTTTTGCAAGTACCATACACTCTGATAGGAACATGGCTAGGTGAAAAAAAATGTCCTCAGCAAGAAGTCAGCTGCTTTCTTTCTTTTTACTTTTCTTTTTCTTTTCTTTATTGGAGTTGAACAGCTGGGTACATACAGTACCTAAAAGAAAATAAATAAATTGTAAGATGGGATCCTGAAATACTTATTAGGTCTATAGGATTTTCAAGTTTATTCCCAATGTAGCCTTATCAAAATGGTAAATCATGTGGGTCTGGGTTACTTTCCTTACCACAGTAGGAATCCTTTAGTTCACAGCATAGCAATTCAACATAGAAAACAAACAAACAAACATAGATTTAATTCTCTTGGAATGGTCCTTTTTTACATGTTACATCACAGCAGATTTTAATACTCCAACCTCAGGTCTGAGTCAAAATATTTCCAAATGTGCTGGCGGGATACCTTACAGCATACTCAGATGAGCAGTAGCAATATTCATAAGAAGCTCAACATAAGTGGGATCATATAAAATACTATGCATTTACGTCTCATACAAACACATAGATATCATTCTTGTGTGTTTTTAAACTTTTTTTCCCAAGTGGGAATTATGGACAATGTTCTTGATGTGACTTGCTGATGCTAGGTCCTGATACAAACCTATTCTTAAAACACTGTGGTTGTTCCCTTTGACCTGTCATTCCCTAAGGGACTGACACAAAGGCTGATTTTTATTTTGTTTTCTTCGACCTAAATTCCCATCCTGGGCTGGAGTCTTATCATTGGTAGCTTTCAAAATAGTTAAACACATGCATAAGTTGCACCCACTTGGCACAAGGGCTAGTGGATGGGACTGTATGCAGACAGATCCCAAAGTTCAGGAAGAAGGAAGATTACTTGGAAAATAATGACTTAAAAGGCCCAACCAGTGTACTGGAAAGGCAAAGTGCAATGCATATGTTCAGGACTAGATGAATGCTCAGAAAAGGCTTGTGAGGACTGGAAACTTTTGCCACTGATGGATGTGGGCTTCACATATGCAGGAGGTAAAGGTTAAGACACAATCATAGGTGCTCTGGCAGAGTAATGAAGAAGAATTCCAGAGGCAAAGACTAGCCTATTTATTATTTATTTATTTATTTATTTATTTATTTATGACTTTACATATTTAAAGGAAAACATTTTGAGGTCACTAACCACTGAAGAAATAAAACAGGTATTAGTGATCACATATAACAAGGAATCTAGTCTTTGCTAAAATAGTTGGGAAAAGTCATGAAACAAATGAACTAGCCATCATTTAACAAAAACACCTTAGACAAAGAGGAGAATCTGATTTTCAATATTACCACATTAAAATATTCAAAAGGCCTAATTTTTAACAACCACAAAAAAAATTGCAAGGCATACAAAGAATCAGGAAAGTATAACACATTCACAGGAAAACTGAATCATCAGACATTGGATTTACTAGACTTTTTTTTTTCTTTGTACAAAAAATTATGTTCAGTTTTATATTGCCAAACATAATTTTTTTTTACTATAAAAATCCTCTACATCTAATTATTTACTGAATGCTTTATTAAAACTCCGTTTCTGGCCTTTGTTTTGAGATCTGTTACTTTTGTTGCCCTCCTGACCGCTGTCCTCTGAAGTTTCTGTTTCCTTCTCGCCGTCCCCTGAAGTTTCTGTTTCCTTCCCGCTGACCCCTAAAGGCTCCATATCCTTCTTTTGGTCCTTCCAGCTCTGGCTGCTCTGTGGCCACAGCGAGCTGCCAGCATCGTGAATCATGCCATTTCTCCTGTATTTCTGTCACTGATGCAGTAGGTACATCCAAGCAGACACACAGCTTTCCTTTGAGAAAGACCATTCCCTTCACTTTAGAATCAATATCCTCTCCCAGCTGCTCTTTAAGTTCTTTCCAGGCATAACTAATATTTGGCATTTCAATTGAGCACCACAAGATCGTGGTCACAAAACCCACATCTGAGTTGATCAAGGAGCATTGGTCTACTGATGTGGCGCCTGAAATATAGGCGAGAGCTGCTGCAAGGGCTTCCACAGCTCCCTTCTCCTCTATCAACTTCTCTGCCGACTCCTTGAAGTGACTAATCACAGTGGGAGGCACAGAATCCAAAAGTCTGATGGCATGCATCTTTGTTGGAAGCTTTTATGGTTTCTGTTGCAGAAAGAACACCTATTCATTTAAACTTAATTCCCGCTTTTTGTTCCACTTGCACCAACTGATATTCTTCCTTGTGCTGATAAAAGCAGATGCAAACCCCTGTCCTTCCAGCTCTGGCTGCTCTGTGGCCACAGCGAGCTGCCAGCATCGTGAATCATGCCATTTCTCCTGTATTTCTGTCACTGATGCAGTAGGTACATCAAAGCAGACACCCAGCTTTCCTTTGAGAAAGACCATTCCCTTCACTTTAGAATCAATATCCTCTCCCAGCTGCTCTTTAAGTTCTTTCCAAGCATAACTAATATTTGGCATTTCAATTGAGCACCGCAAGATCATGGTCACAAAACCCACATCTGAGTTGATCAAGGAGCGTTGGTCTACTGACGTGGCGCCTGAAATATGGGCGAGATCTGCTGCAAGGGTTTCCACAGCTCCCTTCTCCTCTATCAACTTCTCTGCCGACTCCTTGAAGTGACTAATCACAGTGGGAGGCACAGAATCCAAAAGTCTGATGGCATCTTTGCTGGAAGCTTTTATGATTTCTGTTGCAGAAGGAATACCTATTCGTTTAAACTTAATTCCCGCTTTTTGTTCCACTTGCACCAACTGATATTCTTCCTTGTGCTGATAAAAGCAGATGCAAACCCCTGTCCTTCCAGCTCCACCTGTCCACCCAGAACGATGAATGTAGGATTCCACATCCTTTGGTGGACAGCTTTGCACAACCAAATCAACCT
>CAUYON010159278.1:0-18026 GCA_963573935.1 Arctocebus calabarensis | reverse complement strand
GAGAGAATTCTAGTGGGGAGAGAGAAGCTCTCTCCGTTTCTCTCCCGGTCTTTCCCCGTCTCCTCCTTTAGGCCTTTAGTCTCAGGGTATATATAGGTGTATGGGTTCCTTGGCCAGGAAACGAATGAATACAGTCCCTTCCATCGGGGGCAAGGTGAATGAATGTATCAAAGAAGGAACACAGTCCCTTCCAAAGGGGCAAGGTGAATGAATGTATCAATGAATGAACACAGTCCATTCATGGAATTGAGGCCTAGGAAATTCACAAGAAATTGACCTAGGCATAGGAAATGGCGGTTCCACATTTAGTCCTAAGTGTGAAGTGAAGGAGACACCAAGGCACAGGTGTCTCCTCAGCAGTTGTCCAGCCTTTTTGGCAATTGGAGCCTCTGGTGGAGGTTGGAGGTCAAGGAAGCTGGAATCAGACCACCTGGGTGTGGATCTTGGCTCGTGCTATCTGGGTTACTCAACCACTCAGAACTTGGGTTCCTTCTGGTAAATGGAGACATTGATGGAATCAATTTCATGGGGTTGTTGGGAAGATTGAATGTGAAATGCTTCAACAGCCTCTGCCACGGAGTAAATTTTAACAATAAACATTAGCCCTTATTACAATCCCAGGCACACTCATCTATGAAAAAAAACAATCACCACCAGAGGAGACGTGGTGCAATGAGGAAAGTGAGCAGAAGTGGTCTTTGCCCCCTCTAATGACAAAGAGAGGAAGTGACTAGAAACGACGAGGTCCAAATGTGACAGAGAGGAAGCTGTAGCCATGAGCCAGGAGTGACTTGGCTCACAGCTTTCCAAGGGAGAGAATTACCGGAAGACGCGGCCTCCGGCATTTCGAAGTGAGAATGTTTTCATCACCATTGCGAGGCCTATTTTAAATAGTTTGGCTAATTAGGTGCTGATTAAATTGCATTGCTCCCATATGTTTGTGCTTTCTTCTATGCAGCCCGTCTCTGCCTGAAAAGTTGTAGGTAAATTTGGTATGCAGGTGTTCTTGGATACTTTGTACGTAGTAAGCACTCTATTGTATTGAATGGTAAATTACAGTCATGAAGATGAAAACTGCAGCTAATACATTTGAGTACTTAGAATGGGCTTCACATATGATCTCATTTCATCATATGAGGTTGGCACTATTATCATCCAATTAACTCCTGCAGAGATTGACGTCTAAAGAGCCACCCTTCTTGGTGGCATTTCTTTTTGCATGCTTGGGTTTCTGTTGTTGGGGATTCTTCGGACATCATGCACCTGCAGGAGAAGTGATGGAATTAAATGCCTTTCCATGGGTCTCTAAATAGATGTGGCTGGTAAAGGATCAGGAAGAATGATCAATGGCTGAAGACAGGAGCTTCATGGAGATGTGTGCTGGCTCTCAGAGTTGATGGGCAGACGAAGGGGAAGGGGGAGGAAACATGAGGAATGAGCTGAAGCCACCCATCAAAGAAGACTGGCAAAGCAGTTTCGGATGAGCCTGAAAGATGCTGCCTTCTCTCCTCCCACGCTACTGGCCCATTGCAAAGGACCCCAGTTCACTGGTTCAGCCCCAGCTATTAGTTCCTCCGGCCAAGGCTGCCTTTCCCAATACAGATAACTTTTTTCTGGTGCCAAAAACATACCATTTCTGTCACATGTCTCCGTTTTTATACATATTGTATCCTCTATCTGAAATGTTCATGTTTACAAGCCCAGCTGGTAAATTCAACAAAGACACCACTTGTTCTGTGCCCATGCCTTTGCTAAACATTTAACATACATTATAATTCTTGTTGCAATTTCATAAGGTAGACATTATCATTTCCTTCTTGCAGATGGAGAAACAGAGACACCCCCCCCTGCAAAGGCAAAATAATGAATGCAAATTTACACAATTACATCTCGCTAGCATGAAGGTTTGTGTGATTTTAAAGACTGACTCTAGGCTAGGCGCCTGTGGCTCCGCAGGCTAAGGCGCCAGCCACGTATACTTGAGCTCGCGGGTTCGAATCCAGCCTGGGCCCGCCAAACAACAATGATGGCTGCAACCAAAAAATGGCCAGGCATTGTGGCGGGCGCCTGTAGTCCCAGCTACTTGGGAGGCTGAGGCAAGAGAATCGCCTAAGCCCGGGAGTTGGAGGTTGCTGTGAGCTGTGTGATGCCACAGCACTCTATGAGGGTGATAAAGTGAGACTCTGTCTCTATAAAATAATAATAATAATAATAATTGTAGTGGGTGGTGAGTATAATGGAGGAAATGCTAAGAGGGATATGGTGGAGGGCAACTAAGGGAGACTAGGGGGTGGCCTTAAAGTGGTCAAGGTGGTCTTCACAAGGGGACTCGATGGGGGAGAATGAGCCCAGGCAAAACCTTCCCAGAGAGGAGAAGGCACGTGCAAAGGACCTGGGGTAGGAGCAAGCATGGTCTGTCTGGTGGTCCACAGAAGCTGGAGAGTAGTAGGAAATAATGGTGGGCAAAGGCCAGCTGAAGACAGCTAAATGTGCCCAGAGAAGAAGTTTGGAGATGATTATAATCAGAATTGGAAGCCATGGGAAGGTGTGTCGGAAGGAATCTCATTTACATTTTGAAAAGCTTACTTTGGCTGGTGTGTGGAGGCAGGATCAGAGGAGGTAATTAGGAAGCGAATGTGGAAGGATGATTCCTGGCTCCAACACGTAGACCTCAGGGCTGTCACTCAACCTCTCTGTGCTTCTTTTTTCACAGCTACCAAACATTACATTCAATGAGTCTTTACGGCGAGCCCTGGTGCTGTTCTGGGTGTGAGAGGTCATGGAAAAAGAGAGAGACGTTGCCCTCGGAGGGCTTCACTTCTAATGGGGGAGTAAGACATCAAGCCAGAAAGCATGGAGGGGCTCCCAAGTGCTATGTGGCAAATTAAAATAGGAGGATAGTTAGGTTGTTGAAGGGTGATGGGGTATGGCCAGAGAAGACTATTCCAAGAGGTGATATTTAGCCTGAGACCCAAATAAGCCTGGAAGATCCTTCCCATAGTGAATGGTTCCCAGGGGAGGAGGTTGAGGGATGACAATAGTTTGCTCCACTGGACTGTTAGGGTCTAACAGACTCTGGCCTGTGGTAGGCACTGGACATATATTAGTGTTTATAAAGATTAATATTCTGGGCGACACTCATAGCTCGCAGGCCAGCTACAATGACAACTGCAACAACAACAACAACAAAAACTAGCCGGGCGATGTGGCAGGCGCCTGTAGTCCCAGCTACTCGAGAGGCTGAGGCAAGAGAATCAATCGCTTGAGCCCAAGAGTTTGAGGTTGCTGTGAGCTGTGACGCCACAGCATTCTGTTGAGGATGACATGGTGAGACTCTGTCTCCAAAAAGAAAAAAAAAAGATTACTATTCTGGCATGGGAATTGGAAAAACTTGCAGGTTTAAAAGTTAATCAGGTGTAGGGACTGAGGGAAAAGAATGAATGCAGAAGTCCCTTAAGGCTTTGGCCTTCTGATAAGGAGGGACGTGTATTTAGTGAGGCACTGCTCTTTACGTGAAGGGCCTCATGCCCTGACCACATCCGGGCCTCATCCAGGCTCTATCTCATTTGGGGGAATTTTGAAATCTTCTCGACTGGTCCTTAGCAAGGTTCTCCTATCACCCCTCCCTTCATACCTTGCAGGGGCTGCTGCACGTAGGCTTTGCGTAGAGCCTGTGCACAAACCCCCTCTCAGCCCACCTTTTCCCCGACCCAGCCCACCTTTTCCCCAGCATAGCCTAACTCCTGGAGGCCGATGGAACCTAAGAGATCCATTTTAATCCTCTTTCATTTTCAATATGAAGAAACCGGAGCCATGGGGTTGATTTAATATTCCTTTTCCTATAGCAAAGGACACTCAACGACAGCCATTCAAATATTTCTTCAGCTGTGTTAGTCAGTGAAGATATAGCAGTAAAAAAAGGTCAAAAATCCTGTCCTCAGGCAGCGCTTGTGGCTCAAAGGAGTAGGGCACCGGCCCCATATGCCAGAGGTGGCGGGTTCAAACCCAGCCCTGGCCAAAAAGGGCAAAAAAAAAAAAAAAAATCCTGTCCTCCTGTGGCAAATATTATGTGGGGATACTAACAGAAATTAAACAAATAATGATTAAATAAACAATGATGTTCCTTGAAGAAAAATAAAGCAGGAGAAAGGCATGCAGATGAAGCAGGCCTGAGGATAGGCTTTGACCTCTTTGTTAAGGGAACTAGAGCAGTGGCCTAAAGATGAAAGCTATGGGCCCATCTTGGGTAGAGACTTGCAGGCTTTTGGCAGGTTCTTGCAGGCTCTTTTTTCATAGCTACCAAACATTAAATGCAATGTTTGGTAGCTATGAAAAAAAGCCAGAACACAATACCCCAAAGGTCTGGCGAATACTGAGTGCTTTGAACTGAAGAATGCACAGAGGCCTCAGAAGCAAGGTCTCTCTCTGGCCTTCTCCCATTGTCCTGCGTAATAAAGGGAATGGCCTGGTGTTTTCTGCCTCTTTAAAACTTCCCCCACCTGTATTCCTAGCACCCCGGATGTCTGAGTGGGCAGATGGATTGGTTGAGCTCAGGGGTTTGAGACTAGCCCAAGCCAGAGCAAGATCCTGGTCTCTAAAAACAGCCAAGTGTTGGCTCGGCGCCTGTGGCTCAACAGGCTAAGGCACCAGCCACGTACACCTGAACTGGCGGGTTCGAATCCAGCCTGGCCCGCCAAACAACAATGACGGCTGCAACCAAAAAATGGCCGGGCGTTGTGGTAGGTGCCTGTAGTCCCAGCTACTTGGGAGGCTGAGGCAGGAGACTCGCTTGAGCCCAGGAATTGGAGGTTGCTGTGAGCTGTGATGCCATAGCACTCTATCCGGGGTGACAGCTTGAGTCTCTGTCTCAAAAAAATAAAAATAAAATAAAAATAGCCAAGAGTGTGGCAGGAGCCTGTAGTCCCAGCTACTTGGGAGGCTGAGGTAAGAGGATGGCTTGAGCCCAAGAGTCAGAGGTTGCTGTGAGCTGTGAGGCCATAGCACTCTAATGAGGGTGACAAAGTGAGACTCTGTCTCCAAAAACAAAAATACAAAAAAATGAGAAAACTTCCGCCACTCTCTTTGGAAGCTGAAATCTGAATCCTTCCCTTGGGTGATGGTCTAGAGTGCAAAGTAGTGCCATTTGTTCTTTACACTACAGAAGAAGATCCTGGAGGCCAGGGCCTGGCTGGAGGAGGTGTGGAGACCTCCCAGGTGGGTTGAGGCCAAGGTTTTGTCTTCCACAGAGTTGGAGACAGTAGATGGGACAATAAAAATCATTAACTGTAGGTTCAGCACCCATAGCACAGTGGTTACGGCGCCAGCCACATGTACCAAGGGTGGCAGGTCTGAACCTGGCCCAGGCCAGCTAAATAACAATGACAACTCCAACAAAAAAATAGCCGGGCATTGTGGACAACCTGTAGTCCCAGCTACTTGGGAGGCTGAGGCAAGAGAATCTCTTAAGCCCAAGAGTTTGAGGTTGCCGTGAGCTATGATGCTACAGCACTCTACTGAGGGTGACATAGTGAGACTCTGTCTCAAAAAAAAAAAAAATCATTAACTGTAGTTGAATGGCAATAGGTCCCCCCCTTCAAAAACTCTGTGTTTCTACTTATGTTCAGGAAATATCAGTATTTTTGCCATTTTCCCACCTTTAATAATAAAGGCAAAATAATAAATTTCCCTTTCCTTCTCCAAAACCACTTTGTTCTTGATTTTTCTGATGTGGGCTCGAGAACAAGCACCAAACTTTCGGTAACACCATCTACATTACCTCTTTCTCCCTGAGTGAGTCATAGAACCCAGAATTCCCTTCTCCAAGACCCCTCATAGAAACTAGAACCCTTCTCCCTCAAAGTAAGCCATAAAATCTACAGAGGTCACTTCTCTCTTCACCCCTGAAGATCCTCATTCCAGAAGGTCCTAGGTCATATAAGAGGAAGGAATCTAGGCCCTGAAGAAGCTGAGCAGGCCCAGCCTTGTTGGGTTTCCCCTCAGCTAGTTACCATTAGGTCACACTTTTTTCTCCATCACCGTTCCATACACTACTCATTCTCCATCAAACCTAAGCATAAAAACAGACAGGTTCCTTTGGGTCCTTCGTGTCTGAAAACTTTTGTGTCACATAAAACTTGGATTAAACAACTCCGCTTTGTTTCTCTCTTGGTAACTTGTGTTTTGTTATAGGAGAGTGGGCCTTTGTAACCAGCTCCATGAACCCCTATATGTTTTTCATAATCCTCTCCTTTAACTCTTGATTCTTTGAGTTGTTTTCCAGTACTGATGGATTCAAGGAATCTGGGCCTCTCAAAGTGCTGGAATTGTAGGTGTGTACCACCACACCTCAGCCTGAAATGATGGATTTTCTACAAGACAAAGGAGTTGAGATTCTGAAGTCCCCAGGGCAGACTTTCTGCCGCTAAGATCCACCATCCCCCAACCTGCCCCCAATGCTGATAGCCCCCAGTAAGATACTTCATGATCTGCCCCAAGGAATATAGACCTTCCTTTAAATAACCCCCCCCCACCATAACCCTTAGTTGTAGAGACAAATTTGAGGCAACTTCTCTTGGTCTCCAGCATCTATTGGTCTCCTGAGGACAAGATGTTTGTCACATTAAAAACTCCTTTCTTCCTTGACGATCCCCTGTCTCAATAATTGGATTTTTTGTGTGATGAGCAACCGGACCTAATCTGAACCTCCCCTGTGGTTTTGACAACACTGTGACCCTTGCGATGGGCAGGAAAGCTATGACATCTCTCTGCCCCTACATGGACCTGCAGCTGGAGCCTATGGTTCCTGAGGTCCAGCAAGGAAGGCTGCACAGCCAGAGTAGAGCGAAGGAGGGGAGGTGGGTGGAGAATTAGTCTGTAGGGTGGGGGACCAGATGTCACAGGGCCTTTGTAGGACATCAGCTTTTACTTTGTGAGATGTGCAGACACAGAGGGTTTGAACTTTCTGGCTGCTGTGTGGAGAGTAGAGTGTGGGGTTCTTGCATTTGGGGGGTTTGCATTCTGTGTCTTGAACAGAACTCTAAATTAATTTCTTTCTCTCTCTCTCTCTTTCTTTTTTTTTTTTTTTTTTTGAGACAGAGCCTCAAGCTTTCACCCTGGATAGAGTGCTGTGGCATCACAGCTCATAGCAAACTCCAGTTCCTGGGCTCAAGCGAGTCTTCTGCCTCCGCCTCCCAAGTAGCTGGGATTACAGGCACCCGCCACAACGCCTGGCCTTTTTTTGTTTGCAGCCGTCATCATTGTTGTTTGGCGGGCCCGGGCTGGATTCGAACCAGCTCAGGTGTATGTGGCTGGCACCTTAGCCCGTTGAGCCACAGGTGCCGAGTCTCTCTCTCTCTTTCTTGACAGAGACTCAAGTTGTCGCCCTGGGTAGAGTGCCATGGCATCATCATAGCTCACAGCAACCTCCAACTCTTGGGCTCAAACGATCCTCCTGCCTCAGTTTTTTCTATTTTTAGTAGAGACGGGGTCTCACTTTTTGCCCAGGCTGGTCACGAGCTCGTGAATTCAAGCTATCCACCCACCTTGACCACCCAGACTGCTAGGATTACAGGCGTGGGCACCGTGCCTGGCCAGAACTCTAAATTTCCTGGAGAGTAGATCCCAGGCTACACACCACCACTCACTCTTGCATCGTCCCTGTGCCTCGTGGGCTCGTAGCCAGCCCGGCTGAAGGTGGCACAGAGGACCCCATGGCCTCCCCTCTTTGCAAGACTAGTTTTCTCATGTATCTGCCTGTTGGTAGCAGGCAAGCTTTCGATGCTGTCTCAGTGCTTTGCATGGAAGCCCGTGTTTATTCCCATCCCTGTCTGACAGTTCTTATTTATTCCATCTCTGCTCGACTGTAAGCTTCCTCAGAGGAGGGCCTGGGTCTTCTAGACATTTGAATTAACCCTGACCTTTGATGCAAAAGGTCACAAACCCCAGTGGGTGGTGCCTGGCAGGGAGACAAGCCACAAAGAGCAGGAATCCACATCTGTGGCCTGGGAGTTAGAAGACCTCAGCGATTTCCCCACTCTGAGCCTCAGTCTACCCATCTGTACAATGGTATGGATGGCACTACATCAGTGATTCTTAAATCATTTTGAAATGCCAGCAAAATCTATTCAGAATAATGAATAGGTACATAAGACTCTGCCTGTGATTGGGAGAAGCAGGGCCACAATCCCTAGATTTGTCCCTCAGATGTTTTCCAGTTCTGACAATGCAATTTTCTGTGCTCTGATTGTAGCAGCAGCCCAGGGAGGCTGGTTTTAATCTCTAGGTGAGTGATTTAGGACTTGTTTCTTTGAAGGGGGGGGAAATGGGGTTCTAAAAAAAGGTGTGTGGGATGTTTGTGGAGGCAAAGGAGGAATTTGTGGTCTGGAACCTGCAGTCCTCCAGGCCTGGTGACTGGGGGCGGGATGGACAGGGGAAGGCCTGCTGTGGCGCTGCAGGGGAGGAGTTAGGAATGGGAGGCAGGAAGGGGTCAGGTGGTGATGGCAGGGCCCCTCTGTCTCTGGGCAGAGACTCACCCTGTGCCAAAGTGAATAGGGAGAGGAGGCCCCTGGAACTCTGAGAGGTTGTTCCCCCCTTGACTGTGGATCCGGGAGATGGGGGGTGGCCCTGGGCCAAACCAGGCACCACCCTTTCTCACCAGGTAGTGCCTTTCTGCACGTTCACACCCAATGCCGAGCTGGCAGGGGCTGTAACCTGAGCCCCGGGTGCCCAGGAGGGTAGAGACTCACCCTGTCCTCCTCCTGTCTCCCGCATCTCCCTTCCCTCCCCAGGACTCACACAAGCCCAGCCCAGGGAAGAAAGGGTATTCTCAGTGGGTTTGGGACAGGTAGGGATTAGGGGCCGACGACAGGTTGTCAGTGTCTCTGGGACAACTCCATAATCCCCAGCACCCCGAGCTGCAGTGCCTTTTGATCCAGCGTCTGAAGGCTCGATTATGAGACACAGCCCATGTTTCCATAAAGGGGAGGACAATTGTTTCCAGCTCAGACAAAGGACTCTTTGTACAACCCTGGGACCCGAGCCCCCAGAGCCACTGGGGGAGAGGAAGGACAGCCCCGCCCCGGGTGGGGAAGGGGGTTGGGGCAGGGCAGTGCTGGGCGAGCCTGTTGCGATGGGCAAAGGGCACTGGTGACGTCCGCTGCCCGCCCAGGGGGCATGCCCAGGCTCAGGTGGGGGTGGAAGAGGGTGCCTTGGGCTCAAAATACATGCTACCTCCTTTGGGGGAAAGGCTGCCTCCTTTTCCACACCTGAGCAAACCGGTAGCAGGGAGGACTTGGGGTGCAGAGTGAGAGTTAGAACTTGTAGAACCCTTGGAAATAGGAACGAAGAAAGGGCGTGTTGGGAAGGGGTGGTCAGTCTGAATTGCGGCAATGTCTGTCCTACGTTTGGAGCTGCCTCCTGCTCCTCCCCACCTGCCCTCACAGCTTCTCTGCGGCCTGGGCATAGGATGCCCTCGAGTTTGCAAAACAAATCCAGCTGGAAAGGCTGAGAACTTTGCTCCTCTTCCAGTGCAAGGGAGAGAAGTCTGGATTGCTGGGGACTTCTGCCCATCCCAGCTGCACCCCTCACCTATTTGTTAATTAAATCCAGCCCCTTCCCTCCCTGCCACCCCTTCTATTCTCCGGACAGGAAGCCTGGGCTTGG
This sequence comes from Arctocebus calabarensis, assembly GCA_963573935.1. Classification (NCBI taxonomy): domain Eukaryota; kingdom Metazoa; phylum Chordata; class Mammalia; order Primates; family Lorisidae; genus Arctocebus; species Arctocebus calabarensis. The sequence goes on along the minus strand of CAUYON010159278.1, from coordinate 8,366 downwards.
CCCTGGACTGGCCTCCTAGTCAGAAGCAGCTGCAGGGCAGAGAGCTGACCTGACCCTGAGGGATTCAGGAGACTGCTCAGAGGGGATGAGGGCCAGATTTGGGACCTTATTGGGGCTGCACATGTGGAGAGTACGATGGCTTTTTTTAGGGGGGGAAGATAAGTAGAAAGTGTTAAATGCTGACTCCCAAACATCACTAGGACAACCTACTGATAACAAGCCCAGTTTCTTGTTCACCTTAGTGAGGGAGACTGCCACTCAATGGAGGTTTGGCAGCCTCTGGGAGGGGAGGCAAGAGTTGAAATATATTGAGAATTGGAAGTTAGGTCTGAGGTGGTCTTTCAGTGCTAGGGGCTTTGATAGGACGGCTCACATTCTGGCTGATTGATATAAACAGCAAGGGGAGGATTTTTGAGGCAAGGGATTCAAAGAATCTCAGGGAGCACATTCTTTTTTAATGCTTCTATTAAAGAGTTGAGGGGCCTTTGGGAAGTTCTTCTGGGGAACTATCAAGTCTTTTACCTGGGGGAACATCCATGAGAATAACCGGTCATGCCAGAGGAGACAATGGAATAGTAAAGGCGTGTTAATTCACTGTCTACTCTGTATGGGTAGGTAGTCCCCATTTTTTAGGTGTAAGGTTGGGGGTATGAGGGGAGAAGCTGTCTTGGGCTGGTCTGGGGTTTGGGGTGGGGATTGGCAGGCAGAGCTGTGATCCTGAAGAGCAATGACCAGACCGTGTGGCACAGACTGAGACGTTTAGACTTGGAGAAACGGAGGGAGAGGAACTCCAGCTGACCCCAGGAGAGGCCAAGACCAAGGCATGTGGGCTGGAAACCAGGCCTGCAGGTGCCAAACCGGTCCCTGCCCATGGAGAAGGGCTGTGTTGACTTTGGCAGCCCCACCCCGAGCCTTCTCCCACCCCAGAAGGGCTTGAATCTGACACTGGCTGGGCCCTGCCGGGGGCTAGAAGTGTTGCCAAGCCAGTCCTGCTCGGGCCGGCACTGGCAGGCTGCTACCCTGGCAGAGGAAGCCAGTGGGCTCTTATGGGGGAGGGAGGGAGAGAGGCTGCTGCAGCAGGGGCTGATACCTGGGCTCAGCTGTATAGGCCATAACTGGGGGACATGAGGACTAGATGAGTGACCTCTTGATCTCAGATTGTTCAGGGGACAGACTAGACAGGGGGAGAGAAGAGATGAGTTTGGGAGACATCAGCTTTCATTCTAGGAACTGCTCTTCGATATATACCTGCAATGAGCTAATATCTAGATATGTACTTATCATCACAACAAATCATTTTACAGAAAAAGAAACTGAGGCATAGGGAGCTTAAGCGATTGAACAGGCAGATGAGATGGAGTTCAAAAGTTCAGTGTTTGTGCTTCAAAGGGCAGCTCTTTGCTGTGCCACGTGGCAGCATCCTCCTGGGCTCCCCAGGCATCTCAATCCCACGGAGGCCAAGAGGAGAGCTCAGATCACTCCTGTCCTGAGAGCCAGAAACAGACCTGGGAAGGAGAGAGAGTAGGAAGAGAAAGCAAAGAAAGGTGCATTCAGTCCAGATAGGCAGGGACAGAGATAGTGAGGAAAGGAGATGGCGAAGGAGAGGGAGATGAAGAACCCATGTGGGCGTGAATGTGTATGTGCACATGCGAGTGTAAAGCTAACATTGACCTAAAAAACGAATCATGGGGCCAGGCGCAGTGGCTCATGCCTGTAATCCTAGCACTCTGGGAGGCTGAGGTGGGTGGATCATCTGAGCTCAGGAGTTCAAGATCAGCCTGAGCAAAAGCAAGACCCTGTCTCTACTAAAAATAGAAAATAAGTGTTGTGGTGGGCACCTGTAGTACCAGCTACTTGGGAGACTGAGGCACAGGGATTGCTTCAGCCCAAGAGTTTGAGGTTGCTGTGAGCTTTGACTCCATGGCACTCTGTCCAGGGCTACAGAGTCAGATTTTGTCTCAAAAAGAAAAAATGATGTTTATACTTTGGGGAAAGGAGAGCTTTATTTCTGATCAAGGATAGCGGCCTATTGGGCCACCATTCCAACAGGCTCAAAAGCAGAGCCCTGGGCACGTGCCTTAAAAGAGAGACAAAAAGAACAAGATTTTATACTGAGCAGGATGCTCAGATATACATATCACCAAGCCATGGGAGGAGTCACGAATATTTATGAAAAGAGAAATCATGTGCATTTGTAATTGTGGGTTTTTTTTTTTAATATATTCACCACTATACAAATGAGGATGTAATTGTGTTTTATCTCCCCCATCCTGTCATGGCCGGGAATTCAGTTTTAAAGTGTTTCTCAGGGTCCCCTTTGCCAAGAGGGTTTCGTTCAGGTAGCAGAGAGCCTAAGTTTTTTTTTTTTTTTTTTTTTGAGACAGAGCCTCAAACTGTCACCCTGGATAGAATGCTGTAGCATCACAGCTCACAGCAACCTCCAATTCCTGGGCTCAAGAGAGTCTCTTGCCTCCGCCTCCCAAGTAGCTGGGACTACAGGTGCCCGCCACAACGCCTGGCCATTTTTTGGTTGCAGCCTTCATTGTTGTTTGGTGGGCCCGGGCTGGATTCGAACCCGCCAGCTCAGGTGTACGTGGCTGGCACCAAGCCCTAAGATTTAATTTTTAGTGCACACTAATATCAGCCTTCCAAGTATTAAGAGTCACTTTCATTGTTAGGGTTAACTTTCAATTTTTCCCTTTCAGAAAGAGATGAGGATGGGTTGAACAGGGACCTAAAAGAGCCAGTGAGGGACAGAGAAGGGCAAAGACAGGTGCAGGGTTGGGCCGCATGTGTTTAGGGAGAGGGCAACAGAGGCGACTGGAAAACAGGCTTAAGGGGCAGATGGCGGGGATAGGCGAGACAAATCCACTTCTCCTCTGGGCCAGCTCCCTCCAGCTTGTACCATGACGATGACTGGCCAGGAACTTTGTGTCCTTCTGCCCATGGGTAGTCATTTGGCCAAGATTCTGCCTTGTTGCAGGCTCAGAGATGGAGGCAGGGATAGGTAGGGAGCTTAGGAAACAGAGTAGGTCAGGCCCTTAGGAAAACCCTGGGCTCTACGCAGTAAGATTCCAGGGATGGCCATCACTCTCTGGTGATGAAGAACTTCTTGAGAGAAAAAGAATACCTGGGTCCTATGAGAAACCAAGAGTGACAATTCTTGAGAGGGCCGGTGGTGGAGCTATGGGGGGAATTAGACCCTGGAGCCCAAAGAGTCAGGCACCAGGTCCCGACTTTCATATCATCTCTTATCCATGCCTCAGCTTCTCTAAAGGGACTTAATTATAACAAAAAATAATAATAGCAGCTATTGTTTACAGAAAACATAGCTTTGGCCAGGCACTTGATTAAGTGGCTTATGTCAAATTTATTCCTAAAATTTTCAACACCTTGATGAGTTAGGTTTTTTTATTTGTTTTTTAAAGAGATAGGGTTTGAGCGGTGCCTGTGGCTCATTGAGTAGGGCGCCGGCCCCATATACCGAAGGTGGTGGGTTCAAACCCGGCCTCGGCCGAATTGCAAAACAGAAAAATAGCCGGGCGTTGTGGTGGGCTGAGGCAAGAGAATTGCCTAAGCCCAGGAGTTGGAGGTTGCTGTGAGCTGTGTGACGCCACGGCACTCTACTGAGGGCCATAAAGTGAGACTCTGTTTCTACAAAAAAAAAAAAAAGAGAGAGAGATAGGGTCTTACTCTGCCACAAAGAGCAATGGTACAATCAGAGCTCACTGCAGCCTTGAACTCTGGGCGCAAGTGATCCTCATGCTTCAGCCTCCCACATAGCTGGGACTGCAGGTGTGTGCCACCCTCCCTGCCAATATTTTTATTTTCTCCGGGGAGGGGGGTCTTACCATATTGCCATGGCCAATCTCAACTCCTGGGCTCAAGGCAATCCTTTTCCCTCGGCCAAAGTGCAAACATGAGCCACTGTGCCTGGCATAAGTTTGGTATGCTTGTACCATTTTATAAATAAGGAAAGTAGGTTTCAGAGAGGTCAAGTAACTTTCTCACAAAGTCTAGGATTCCTTTAAAGACCATCAGTCTGGCTCAGCGCCTGTGGCTAAGCGGGCTAGGGCGCCAGCCACGTACACCTGAGCTGGCGGGTTCGAATCCAGCCCAGGCCCGCCAAACAACAATGACGGCTGCAACCAAAAAATGGCCAGGCGTTGTGGCGGGCACAACTCCCAGCTACTTGGGAGGCGGAGGCAGGAGACTCGCTTGAGCCCAGGAATTGGAGGTTGCTGTGAACTGTGATGCTACAGTACTCTATCCAGGGTGACAGCTGAGGCTCTGTCTCAAAAAAAAAAAAAAAATAATAAAGACCATCAGTCCTGGCCAGAACTGATCCCTTCCCAGTGGTCAGTCCATCCTCATGGCCAGCATATCATGGAGACTGTCCTCTCTGGGGGCCTCATAGCCACCAAGTCCCACAATTAAATGCAAAACCCTTTGGGCATGTCTTTACCCCTATATGCTCTTCACTTCACTATTCTGAGCTTCCTCTCAGCACACCAAACCTATTCTGCCATCTGAAGTTCTTGATCCATGAAAACTCCCTATGCTCACCTCACCTCTTCATGGGCTATTCCCGGCAGAATGTCCCACTTCCTGACAGCACCTCCTGGGAGGCTGGGACTTGCCTTGCACTCTAGGCACTGTGGGCCCTTACTTATTAGTGTCACTTCCAAAGGTCCTGCTGCAAGGTCCTTCCCTCCAGTGCCTCTCTTCCCTCTTTGTCACTTCTTACCACCTCCTGGCTACCCACCCTCATTGTTAATGGGTCTGGGGACCTGGATGGAGTCTCTCTTCTCATCCTTCCATTATTCTGAGGGACCTCACTATCCACAGAGATAACCATCCAGTCCCTTAACCTCTGTGTTCCTTGGCCTCCGCTCTACTTCAGCCCATTTCCATGAGCACATCTTCTATTTTGTTATCCCTGGAAATTGCCCTGCAGCTTAAATATTAAATAAGATGTCCTATGACCTCTCCCTTCCCTCCACTTCTTCTGTCCTCTATATCTAGAGCATATGTTTGAGCCCTCTTGTCCCACGGTGCTTCTACTTTGTCTCCATCTGTCAGTGCTTTCTGCTTTTGTTTTTTTGCAGTTTTTGGCCAGGGCTAGGTTTGAACCCGCCACCTCCGGCATATGGGGCCAGCGCCCTACCCCTTTGAGCCAAAGGCACCACCCTCTGCTTTCTGGTTTTGTTCCCTCCTAAACATAGATTGTCATTCCAGCCCCCGTCCAGCCCCCTGTCCCCTTATAGTTTGGCTTAGGTCAGTGCTCTTAACTGTAAACTGTAGTCAATTCTATTTTAAGCAAAAGGGGAATTTTTAAAAGGGATAAAGTAGTTCCCAAGAATTTTTGGAATGACCTCCCACATAGTATCTAGGCTGAGCTTTGAGAAAACCTCCCAAAGAACAACACAGAACAAGGTGCCTCTGTTCTGTCCTGGTGGAGAGGTGGAAACTGTGCTGAACAGAAGCTGCTGGCATGGTGACCAGCCTAGAGCCATGCGTACCCCCTGCTCTGAGCCACCCCAGACAGTGTCAGTCTGATGGGAAGGTTCCCTGCCATGTTGGGGATGGAAATGGCTTTTACTTTTTACTTAAATACTTCAGTATTGTTCCACTTTCAAGAACATGCACTGGGCTAGGCGCCTGTGGCTCAACGGGCTAAGACGCCAGCCACATACACCTGAGCTGGTGGGTTCGAGTAGCCCAGGCCCGCCAAACAACAATGATGGCTGCAACCAAAAAAATGGCCGGGCGTTGTGGCGGGTGCCTGTAGTCCCAGCTACTTGGGAGGCAGAGGCAGGAGACTTGCTTGAGCACAGGAATTGGAGGTTGCTGTGAGCTGTGATGCCACAGCACTCTATCCAGGGTGACAGCTTGAGGCTCTGTCTCAAAAAAAAAAAGAACATGCACTGTTTTTATTTTTCATAACCAAAGCCCATTTTAAACATCTTTACCCATTGTCCATCTCTTTCTATATCCAACACTACTACTTTTTATTTATTTATTTTTTTTGGTTGCAGCTGTCATTGTTGTTTGGTGGGCCTGGGCTGGATTTGAACTTGCCAGCTCAGGTGTACGTGGCTGGCGCCCTAGCCTGTTGAGCCACAGGCGCCAAGCCAACACTACTACTTTTTTTTTTTTTTTTTGAGTCTCACAAAGTTGCCCTCAGTAGAGTGCTATGGCATCATAGCTCACAGCAACCTCCAACTCCTAGGCTCAAGTGATCCTCTTGTCTCAACCCCCTAGTAGCTGGGATTACAGGCACTTGCCACAACGTCCAGCTAGTTTTCAGACATGGATTGCTCAGGCTGGTCTTGAACTCCTGAGCTCAAGCAATCCAGAATGCTGGGATTACAGGCGTGAGCCACTACACCAGGCCCAACTACTACTTTCATTCAGACCACTGACACTCCGTGCCTAGGATACCATACTAGCTTGCCAACTGCCTTGCCTTGCTCCCACTCCCCAGGTCCCTCTAATTCATTCTCCACACTGCAGCAGAGGAAGCTTTCTGAAGTATACCTCTGATCTCATCACTCCTACTTAAATGCCTGCTATGGCTTTCCATTACCCCCAAGCTAAGCCCACACAAGGCCCTTCATGACCCAGCTACAGGTGGCATCCTCTTTCCCAGCCTCCACTCTACTGTGGCCTTGCTGGACCACTCTGTCTCTGGGTCTTTGCCTTCATATTCCCTCTGCTGGAAACACTTGTCTTCCAGGTTTTTGCCTCCTATCTTATGCCTAAGGAGGTTTTTGCGTTGATGGCGCCTCTTCCAGGAAGCATTCCGCAATCACACTCCCCAATTAGTGGCCCCTTCCAGCTATCTCCACAGCACTCTAGTCTACTCTATTTTGTCTTTTCCTGTCTTCCCAACTGGCCCTTAAGCTCCTTGAGTATGAGGATTGTGCCTTGCTCACGGCTTTAGGCCAATACCTAGTAGAAGCTACTGGTGTTCAATACATGTGAAGTGAATGAATTAATGAATATTACCTAAGTTCACATATCCAGGTAGTGCCAGATAAGTCATTTTCCAAAATCAATATATTTTTCTTCATGCCCTGCTGCTTCCTTGAGCAGGTCAAGACAATCTAGCTCTGAGGATTATTTTTTAAAAACAGCTTTATTGTAGCCGGGCATTGTGGTGGGTGCCTGTAGTCCCGGGAGGCTGAGGCAAGAGAATCACCTAAGCCCAAGAGATGGAGGTTGCTGTGAGCTGTGACACCATAGCACTCTACCGAGGGCAACAAAGTGAGACTCTGTCTCTTAAAAAAAACAAAGAAAACACAGCTTTATTCGCCAGGCACAGTGCTCACACCTCCAATCCCAGCACTCTGAGAGGCCAAGGCAGGTGGATCACTTGAACTTAGTAGTTCAAGACCAGCCTAAACTAGAGGGAGACCCGATCTCTAGAAGTAGCTGGGTCTGGTGGTGGGAACCTGTAGTCCCAGCTACTCAAGAGGCTGAGGCAAGGGAATTACTTAAGCCCAAGTAGGTTGCTATGACCTATGACATCGAGGCACTCTACCAAGGGCAACAAACTGAAACTCTGTCTCATAAATAAATAAATACATACATAAATAAAAATTAATAAGTTATTTCTGTCAACATATAATGGGCTTGGCCAGGTGAGGTGGCTCATGCCTGTAATCCCAACACTCTGGAAGGCTGAGGTGGGTGGATTGCCTAAACTCACAGGTTCAAGATCAGCCTGAGCAAGAGCAAGACCCCCTTTCTCTAAAAATAGCCAGGTATTGTGGCAGGCACCTATAGTCCCAGCTTCTTGGGAGGCTGACACCATAGAATCGCTTGAGCCCAAGAGTTTGAGATTGCTGTAAGCTATGACACCACAGCACTGTACCAAGGGTAATAAAGTGAGACTCTGTCTCAAAAAAAAAAAACAAAAAAAAAAACATAAACTGGGCTTATTATTTTTAAATAGATAATAAAAAAAATTTCTCAGTTTTGGAGCAGCGCCTGTGTTTGAACCTGCCCCCGGACAAACTGCAACAAAACAAAATAGCTGGGCATTGTGGCAGGCTCCTATAGTCCCAGCTACTCGGAGGTTAAGACAAGAGAATTGCCTAAGCCCAGGAGTTGGAGGTTGCTGTGAGCTGTGACGCCACGGCACTCTACCGAGGGCGATAAAGTAAGACTCTGTCTCTTAAAAAAAAAAAAAAAAAAAAAAAAATTGAGGGTCGGCTCCTGTGGCTCAGCGAGTAGGGCGCCGGCCCCATATACCGAAGGTGGCGGGTTCAAGCCCGGCCTCGGCCGAACTGCAAAACAAAAAAAATAGCCGGGCGCTGTGGCGGGCGCCTGTAGTCCCAGCTACTCGGGAGGCTGAGGCA
>CAUYON010159277.1:0-22275 GCA_963573935.1 Arctocebus calabarensis | reverse complement strand
ACACACACCCATACACTCTGGCCCTCAATGACTCTGTGACTCACACTCACACACACCGACTCACACACACAGTCATACACACACAGAGACACCCACACTCCCACACTCACACATGCATACACACACATACACACACACACTCCCACACTCACACACGCATACACACACACACATAGACACACACGCCCACACTCACACACACACACACGCCCACACTCACACATGGACACACACGCACAGACACACACGCCCACACTCACACATGGACACACACGCCCACACTCACACATGCATACACACACGCACGTCCTGCCCCTTTCTTACATCATGTCCTTGCTTTTTCCTTGACTGGCGTCCTCTCCTCCAGCTCATCCTCTACCTGCCCTGCCCCACGTCTGCACCCGTCCCACCTACTCTCCAAGTCCTGCTCACCCCATGCCCTCCGGCAAGTCCTTCCTCACCTGTCTCCTTGAAAGTGACCTCTTTAATCTCTGTGACGAGATGGTGATGGAGAAGTCCTCTCTAAACTCTAAACTCTAGAGGAAGGTGAGGAGTCGCGACTGGCATCGCTGTCTGCACTTCTCACCTGGAGCTCGCCTCTCGTGGTCTTGGAACGGTGTGTCTCCCTCCATCCATGGGACATCCCCCCCTCCGCGCACTCCGGCGGCCGGGCAGCCCAGCTCTCTTCAGTGACTCCTGAGCATATTCACTTAGCTTAGAAGGTGCTGCTTAGTCGGACAACCAGCATGGACCAAGGGTCACGTCTAGTAGACGTTTCCACCAGCTTCCTTGTCAGCGCTCAAATGCTGGGCAGAGGAGGCCCAAGCACCCTCTGATCTTTCATGGGGTGTAGGGACACTCTGGTAGAAAACTACAGGCACCAGTGGACCTCAGGAGTTCTGACCACAAGGACAATCTAGACAGGAAACACATCCAATGACCCCACAGAAGCTCATCCTGCCCTCCCTGCACCAGGCACCAGCCTGGCAGCTGTCATGGCCAAGTGACTTTCCTACAGCTAGAAATAGTGCCAGCATGTACTCAGCACTCAGCACTCAGACAGCCCTGACCCAGCACTCAGTACTTGGCTAGCACTCACTCAGTACTCGGCTAACCCCGACTCAGGACTCAGCACTCAGCACTTGGCCAGCACGCAGTCAGCACTCAGGACTTAAGCCTGACACAGTACTCAGCATTCAACCGGCACTCACTCAGCACTTAGGCCTAACATAGCACTTGGCCAGCACTCACTCAGCACTCAGCCAGCCCTTACCCAGCACTCAGCACTTACTTAGCACACAGAATTTAGCCAGTCTTAACCCAGCACTCAACACTCAGGTATGCCTGACCTACCACTCAGCACTCAGCTAGTGCTTGCTCATCATCAAGCACTCAGCCTGCCCCAACTCAGCACTCAGCACTCAGCTAGCACTCATCAAACACTCACTCAGTACTTAGCTCTCATCCAGCCCAGACCAAGCACTTAGCCAGCATTAACTTAGCATTCACCCAGCACTTAGCCAACACTCAGCAAGTTCTGACCTAGCACTCAGCCAGCCCTGACCCAGCACTCAGCCAGCACTGACCTAGGGCTCAGTCAATACTCAGCCACCACACACCCAGTCCTCACTAATACATGTGGCTGTCATTTGAATGAAGACTGATAAAATCTCTTTAGCCTACTTAAAGGAACAAAGGCAATGCTTCAAATGTTTCAATTTGTTTTATAATTTTGACTGACATATAAATGCCTATATGTTCAACCTCATTTCTATTTATTAAAATAGCTTTTCCCAAACCGACATATAAATAAAATCTATTGACTGGCTGGCATCACAACATATGTTTCCTTTTAAATACTCTTTGTCTCACAAATTTGTATTGACATTTATGTAGTCTGTGCAAGGAGTGTCTTACACTAGATTCAGGAACCCTCAATTCCTCCCTATCCAACCAAAAAATAAACAGACAGATAAATGAAAAGAAAAGCGAGAGAAAGAAAAGAAAAAAAAGAAACTTTCCAAACAATAATGAGAGCAGGATTCTGTCACTAACTGGCCTGTGTGCTGTTTGCCATGGCCTTTAAAATACAGCACAGTTCAGTGGCATATATTAAAACTGAAAATAGGTTCGGCGCCTGTGGCTCAACGGGCTAAGGTGCCGGCCACATACACCTGAGCTGGCGGGTTCGAATCCAGCCTGGGCCTGCCAAACAACAATGACGGCTGCAACCAAAAAAAAAAATGGCCAGGCGTTGTGGTGGGCGCCTGTGGTCCCAGCTACTTGGGAGGCAGAGGCAGGATTCTTGAGCCCAGGAATTGGAGGTTGCTGTGAGCTGTGATGTCACAGCACTCTATCCAGGGCGACAGCTTGAGGCTCTGTCTCAAAAAAAAAAACTGAAAATATATACCACATTTTCTTTATCCACTTATCAGTTGCTGGACACTCAGGTTGGTTCCACACCTCTGCAACTGTGAACTGTGCCTGTAGCTCAGTGGTTACAACGTCAGCCACATACACCAAGGCTGGCAGGTTCGAGTCCAGCCTGTGCCGGCTAAAACGATGACAATTGCAACAAAATATAGCTGGGTGTTGTGGTGGGCGCCTGTGATCCCAGCTACTTGGGAGGCTGAGGCAAGAGAATCGCTGTAAGCTGTGATGCCACAGCAGTCTACCGAAGGCTCTGTCTCAAAATAAATGAATAAATAAATCTATAAAATTGAAAATATGCACTCTCTGACCATGCTAGCATACTACATATACTACACGCACATTCACGCACGGACCAAGAGAAACCTGTTTGTTAGAAGGTGTTCTTAGGATCCCAAGAAAGTGGATAAACAAAATACAGTTACACCCATGGGGTGAATTACTGCACAGCGGTTGACGAGGATGACAGAACATAAACACCAGTGTGAGAGAAGGCAAGGAGCAACTGGAATTCTCGTTCACGGCCGCAGCAAATAATCTGTCGAAACCATCTCTTAAAGCTGCACACACACACTCTGAGACCCAGCAACCCTCCCGCTAGACAGATACTCAGAAGAAACTGTGCACATTTCATCAAGAGATCTGGACGCCAGTATTGCTCAGCTCACTATTTATTCGTAATAGCAAAGGAACTGGGAACATACAAACATTCACCCACAGTAGAATGGATAAATACAGCACATGACGTCTATACAATAAAATATCACACAGCAGTGAAGAGGAACTATTATTTAAAATGGATGGTGCCTGTGGCTCAATGAGTAGGGTGCCGGCCCCATATACCGGAGGTGGTGGGTTCAAACCTGGCCCCGGCCAAAAACAAAAAATCGAATGTTTAAAATAACAGAAAAGAAGGCTGAATTCATGTAGCAGCTCACGCCTCTAATGCCAGCACTCTGGGAGGCGGAAGTGTGTGAATTGCTTAAGCTCAGGAATTCAAGACCAGCCTGAGCAAGAGCGAGACCCCGTCTCTATTATAAGTAGAAATACTAGCCAAGCATGTGGCGGGTGCCCTGTAGTCTCAGCTACTTGGGAGGCCGAAGCAAGAGGATCGCTTGAGCCCAAGAGTTTGAGGTTGCTGTGAGCTGTGACGGCACAGCACTCTACTGAGGGTAACAGGGTGAGACTCTGTCTCAAAAAAAAAAAAAAATACCCACAAAAGAAACTTACAAATATAATATTAAGTGAAAGACTTCCAAACACAAAAGAGTATATATTGTCTGAATCCAGAAACTCCTGGGGCCCAAGTGCTGCACTTCTGCGTCTGGGTCTGGGGCCTGCTTGCACGAGTGTGTTCATTTGGATGAAGCTCACCAAGCTGCATGTGCTATGCTGACCTTTTTTGAGTATTATATTGCACAAAAAGTTTAAAAGGAAGGATCGTCCTCTACGCTGTCCTGTGGGAAGCTCTCCAAGACATCCTGCCACGCAGAAGAAAAGGTCTCACAACCCAAACGAGCTTCTGTGTGAGGCTGGGTGTGTGCAGTTGTGTGCGGACACCCCGTGAAAGGACCCTGGACTGGGGGGTCAGAGATGCCCTGTGGGTGCAGAGGAGGGACGCTGACGTGGGCAGAGAGCCAGCAGGAGGAAAGGGAACAAGGAAGCTGTGCTTTGGCGTTGCTTGAAGTTTTCACGAGTGCATATCCAGGAACAATATTGTGAAAGTTAAAAAGTTATGAAAGAAACTGCATTTGCTACGTGTCAGGCTCTGCACCAGTACCAGGCACTGTCCGCAGAGGACACAGAGAGGCTGTCCCCCAGCTGCACCGGGGAGCACATGGCTGGGGTGGGAGCAGGGTCTCACCAGGAGCTGGACATGAAGGCAAAGAGGCTTCAGGGGACAGCTCTGAGGGATGCCCACAGGGCCGCTGGCACTTCTAGACCCTCCTGTCTTTGATTCCTTCTGCTGGTGCCGTTCTGGGTAACAACGGTGCCTACAATGACGACGGACTATGGGAAAACAGGGACACGAGTTGCCTCCGTGCTGAAGTCACTGACCTCAGTGGAAAGAGGACAGAGAAGGAGCCTTCTCCAGGCCAGGAAGCCTCCTGGGCGTACCCAGTCCCCAGGGCCCAGCGTCCACACCACAGGTGGGGTCTTGTTCCCTCTTGAGGGAACCAACAGGTCTCAGGTTTGTCCCTCCCTTTCAGTGTCAAGCCTGGTCCCTGCGAGGCTGACACTGAGTCGAGCCCTGGGTCTTCACCGGGCACAGAGCACGGAGCCGTCCCTGTGGTCACCGCACCGACTCCCCATAACACTGAGCCGAGCCCTGGGTTGTCACCAGGCACAGAGCACGGAACCGTCCCTGCGGTCACCTCATGGACTCCCCATAACACGGAGACGAGCCCTGGGTCTTCACCAGGCACAGAGCACGGAGCCGTCCCTGCGGTCACCCCACCGACTCCCCGTAACACTGAGCCGAGCCCTGGGTCGTCACCAGGCACAGAGCACAGAGCTGCCCCTGCGGTCACCTCACTGACTCCCCGTAACACTCAGACCAGCCTGTTTTCACTGGACACAGAGCACGGAGCCGTCCCTGCGGTCACCTCACTGACTCCCCACGACCCCAAGGAGGATGTGGCAGGGCAGATTTCCGTGTGAAGGGTGAAACCTCTCTGGGCCACCCTTCTCCTGTCGCGAGGAGAGCCCCCGAGGGCTGTGTACTCCCCTCTTGCTGCCTCTTGCCTGCCCTTTCCTAAGACCCGCAGAAAATTCTGGGCATGGGCCAGGATTTTCTGATTCTCTGATTCTAACATTCTCTGATTCATGGGACCTGGAAAGGCGCCCATGAAGCTCCAGACTGGGCGCATCCAACTGTGATCTGAGCCTACCCCGCTGCCCTGGCCACTCCCTGCCCTGTCCGGCTCTTAGGGACCAGCAGTTGTGCTTCTAAAAAGCACAGCCATGAAATGCCCACCCCTCCGTGCAGGGACCCACAACCCCATCACTCAGGTGTCTCCCGAGACAGGTTCCCTGGCAGGGCACCAGGTGGGGCTCAGGGACAGAGTGTGTGGCGCTCCTGTGTTTCCTGGGTCCCCTGCTACTCTGTGGGGCTCAGGGACTCTGGGGACTCGGCATCTCCCCACTCCCTGATGCTTCCCCTGCACCCTGGGAGGTCACTCGGGGTCTCTGTTCCTGTCCTCGGGAGCACCTCACCTCCCCAAACACAGCTGCTGACCAATCTGCCCAAGGGCCTTTGCTGTCCCCTCCACACCAAACCTAACCTTCTCACCCCGCATGCCCTCAGGGACTCTGCAGCCACCAAGGTGGCCCCTCATTTCTGCAGAGGGCTGGGCAGGACAGACGGATCTCAGCGCCTCCAGAAGGGGCACGGGCCTGCACAGGCTGCCTGAGCCATAAGGCTCTCCGAATTGAATCAAACTCTCAAATTAAAAGATGTCACAGACCAGGAAGGCAGACTTCATGTTTGTTTGTTTGTTTTATTTCTTTATGACACTTGAGCACCTATGCAGCATTTCCATAAAGAATTAAAAACCAAGAACCGATTACCAATGCACAGGGGCGCCCCCTTCTCCTGCAACTATGCCTCCGAGATCGCCGCCCACCTGTCCGTCCTGGGGGGCTCTGTGTGTGCCTCCCCTGCGCGGCCTCAGTCAGCACAGCTGGGAGACAGCCGGCAGGGTGTGGCACGCTGTCTGCACCTCACAGAGTCTCAATCCTCCTTCCCACGGGCAGAATGGCGCAGTATCGCCTACCAGGGAGGACTAGGTGTGACCCAGAACGACCACAGCAGGTTACGCAGCAGGTGCCACGCAGCAGGGTGCCCAGAGCCCTCTGCTCACCCTGACTGAGGGACCTGGATCTTGGCGCCCAGAGCCCTCTGCTCACCCTGACTGAGGGACCTGGATCTTGGCGCCCAGAGCCCTCCGCTCATCCTGACTGAGGGACCTGGATCTTGGCGCTCAGAGCCCTCCGCTCATCCTGACTGAGGGACCTGGATCTTGGCGCCCAGAGCCCTCCGCTCATCCTGATTGAGGGACCTGGATCTTTCCCTCTCCCCATTCAAGACAGAAAGTAGTTTATACTACTACAAGCAGAAGAAACGACGTCTGGGTTAAGCACAACCCAGAAGCCCAGGAACACCATAATCTGTGACAAGGCTCCAAGGGCCGGGAGGGCAGGGGGCAGACAGCAGCCTGAGTTGCTGTCTCCTGGCAGCCGGGGATGAGTGGGAAAAGGCCAATGTCCACAGGTCACCATGGGGCTCAAATGCCGCCCAGTACCTCTCTGATTCCAACTGTGCAAAGTCACAGGAAGGACCCACAAGGACAAATACTTTGTGGGCCACTCTCAGCGGAGCCCATTCTCAGGGTGGCCCCTTCTGCTGGCTGCCTCTTTCCAAGGGGGCGGTCTGAACAGTTCGTAAGGAACACGGAATGTCACACAAGCAAAGACACCTGTCAAATGCTTTTCCCTTACAAGAACCCTCATCATGACCCGTGTTAATGAAGTTAATTGAATTTGAGATCAATAATGGTTAATTATTGTAATTTGACATTCAGAGATAAATGGCTTTAAGACAGAGAAGTGAGTGTGTGAGAGAGGAGAGCGCGTGTGCGTGTGTGAATTCTCTCCAAAGAAGGTGAATGCAAGACGCGCCTAGGAGGGATCCTACAAGCCGTCCATTGATTCTGGTACAATCTGATCGACTTCCCCCTCTGATGAATGTGGGCTTTTCAGAGCTGCAAGTAAATGTTCTACAAGACTACTCTAACCCTTGTCACTGGCCAAATCTATACTTGCTGTGCACCAGAAATCTATTGAGATAGATTAAAGAGCTGCTGTGGAAACAAGAGCAGCTTCAATAAAGGTGAAGGTTTATTATATTGACTATTAATGTAACTTAACCGTATGCAGTTATGAATGCTTATGGATTAGGGCGGTTTAATTTGGGGCACTTGGATATGATTATAATTGAACGCCAATTTTTTTTTTGTATCACCAAAGATGAACTCAACATCGAGAAAAAAGGAAGGAAGAAAAAAAAAAAAAGCAGCTTGAAAAGTTAGTTGTAACTGGCCTCCCAGAGGAAGGAGCTCCCAGGGTGGGTCGAGGTCTCTCTCCTGCTGACACACGCCACTCGGCCTCTTGTTCGGGGTCCCACGGGAGCCATAGAGTCCCTGGCAGTCTATGGCTGCCCCACAAACCAAGGGTCGGGGTTGCTAAGTGGGTCCAAGTTGGTAAAAAGAAAGTAAAAGTTGACTTTGCACAAGGGTTTCCTGGTAGAAATTCATATCCCCAAATGAGCCAGTAATGATACCCCTCCGTACACACCGACCCAGTTAAATGACCACTTACAAGATTTATAATGACAAAGTAAATGTTGTCGGGGAAGAAAATCCTACTGATTGCGGAACGCTGACAATAAAATATGGCTGAGGAGTTCTGTCAAAATGTAAGATTATACAGGAACACCACTAAGAACACCGCTAATCATGGGCTGGCGTCTATTACGTGAAGGGTCTCTGACAGCATATTTACATTAAACACATTTCGGGAGCAAAATCCTTAATGCTGTATCAGAATATTTTTCATTACCATTAGCAAATCGGTTTTTTTTTCTCCCCTTGGCTACCATGGGAGAGATGGTGAGACAAGGAAAGCTGGGGTGTGGGGGAAAGGGGGTTTGGGGGAGTTCAACTCAAGGAGAAGCACGTGTTGAGGACCCAGATAGGAGAGGTCCCACCGCGTTTCACTCTCAGAGCTGGTGACAGAGCCCTCCCGTCTCCGAAAGCTTCCATGCCCAGTGAAAATAGCATTCACTCGGCTCCTGGCTTCTGTGGCTAGACCCACAACTAATGTCGAGTTATTTAACAAGGCAAATGGCAGGCAGGCAGACAGGGGCTATTGTTCAAATTAAAACTTAGCATCTTCCAGGACTGCGCACAGTTGGAACCCCTCGTCCTGGTCACACCGTCCTGTGCACAATTAGAACATTACAGAAATAACCACAATGAACAGCAGGGGACCTGCAGGGGGCCAGCTGAGACGTGTCCAGCAGGAAAGCACCAACCCAGTGCTGGGCATGGCCACGGACACCCCAACAGAGGGGCCCTGCAAGGCCCAGCCATAGGGCTTACCTGGCAGGTGACAGAGGGTGTGGCCAGAGGGAGTTCCAGGTGCTGAGACAAATACACCTGAATACTCAGAAAGCCACACCCAGGACAGGGCTGGGCTCTGCCCGACAGCGCTACCGTCAGGACCACAGCCTTGGTGTCTCCGTATTTTATTTTCGAGCCCCTTGCTGACAGTTTCACTGACGCTGCCTCCTACTCTCCTCCCACCCACCCCAGGAGGTAGGTTTGTTTCCCCAGGTCACAGATGGGAACACCGTGTCCTAGACGCATAGCTGGGTGGGGGTGGGAACCCAGGGTTTGAACTCAGGTGTCCTGGGCTCCTGTTGCCCCTCAGAGCAGAATCTACACCGTGAACATAAACTTAGTCGCAGTGATTGTCTAGACCAGAGATTTTCAACTGGTGCCATGGCCTGAGAGGATCTCAGGTGTGCCAAGAGAATTTTTACAGATCATTCATTAAATGATTTTTAAGGGAAATCAGAGTGCAGTAAATATATTCTTTGTTTTTACTTTTTTTTGACCAACATAATTTAAGTGTGTCACGGAAGTTTAACATAGGTTCAAGTGTGTGTGAGATAAAAACAGTTGAAAAACACTGGCAACCGCTTGTGATCTCAGCCCAGGCAGCCCCTGATAACCTTTCTGATGCTCAGAAGGGCAGGGGAGGGGTCCGGTACATAAAGTTTGTAAAGTCTGGACACCCCCCTTAATTGGGCAAAACCAGCTGGTGTCATTCAGAAGGTGGTGCCATCCGGGATTGCCACTCGCAAGGCATCTTGGAGGCCTGGGGCTGCCCCTGGACAATACTGGGCTGCAAGTTCTGACCGTGTCCAGGAAAGAGGACAGCGTGCCCTCAACTGTCCAGAGACCAGGAGACTCTGTATAACTAACACCCTGCCTGCTGCAGAAGAGACACACAGACACAGAAAATCACGACAGACTCATGCCTAGCCACCAACATTCAATCCAGGGGACCCAGTATTTGTGGTCATTTCAGAAATTGGTGTAAATAAAAATTTAAAGCAAAATGCATTCCTTTCAAGACAGCCTATGGTTTGAATGTTTCATTAACTACAATCTCTCTCTTCCTCATTCCCAAGCATACAGACATTACCCTAATTGACCTTTGTCTGTGTTTACTGTTACCTTAAGAACACTCAAATATTACATATATACAAATATGTATAAGAACACCCACACACATCTCCTCAGGGTGTACAGGTTAAAAAATATACAAAGATGCCACATGTATCCCCAAGTTGCACGTCCATATCCAAAGTGACATTTGTTGCAAGGAGACCACAAGTTAAAACAAGAGCATTCATAAGCCAAAGGTTTTAGTTCAATAAGACCTAAATTTAGGCTTAGTGCCCGTAACACAATGGTTTACAGTGCCAGCCACATACGCCGAGGCCGGTGGGTTCGAATCTGACCGGGACCAGCTAAACCAGGACCAGCAAAACAACAATGACAACTATAACAAAAAATAGCTGGGTGTTGTGGCAGGCCCCTGTAGTACCAGCTACTTGGGAGGCTAAGGCAAGAGAATCACCTAAGTCCAGGAGTTGGAGGTTGCTGTGAGCTGTGACACTACAGCACTCTATAGAAGGCAACAAAGTGAGACACTGTCTCTAAAAAATAAAATAAAATAACCTAAATTTGGAGTAGGTTCTGTGTTCCCCATTCCTCATTTGATGAAAATAAGATGTGGCGGATAAGTAACATGGGTTGGGCGCATTTTCATTTTTAACACAGATAAAATACACACATATATAAACACAGAAACACATACATATGCTTGTACATAAATGCACACGCACACATCCACCCACATATGTGCAGTGGACCTTTGTATGAATCTGACTGCCCCACAAAGCTATCCTTCACATGCACCAGTGACTGCAAACAGACCTTTGCCAAACACACACGCTCGGCAAGACGAAGCCAGGCTCACGGGCAGAGTCTGCCACTGAATCAGGGGACTCTGGACGTCTCAGAGCACCCCCCCAGCCAATCGCTCCCTCTGCATCTTTCTGGGAAGGGGCTCAAACATAGCCGAGAAGCTGAGCTGCACGCAGTGTGTCCTGTGAACTGGCCCGTTGTGGCCACAGTGGTGAGGAGTGTGCCTGGGTTTGCACCCTGACCCTGGTTGCACTGTGACATGGGGAGGACCAGCAACCTCTCTGCTCACCAAGGCGCCTAGAGTGCCTGGGCACCAGCAGGTTCACACTGAACTGAAAGCCACTGGGCAGCGGGCTCTGCTCATAGTGGAGCAGCTTGCCTGGTGTAGACAGGGTCCAGGTGGCACTCTGACCTGTCCCCCGGGTTGCTGAGTGGACAGAACGGCTCAGGGGTGAGGGCCTGTGTGGTGGGAGCCGGGGAAGTCCTGCCTGCCTTCTGCCTCCTCCACCAGGCACTTCTGACCCACAATGACCCCAAAGCCTCACATGAAGGCCAGATTTCTCGCACTGCCAAGGCTATCCGTCAAGCCCGCTGGTTCAACTGTAGTCAGTAGAATGAGATGTAAGCTCATACCAGCGAAAGCAAACAGGATTCAGAAATGGGGATCTTTTGTGAGGATCTTGGCAGAAAGGTTCACACTAGCAATACTGACGCTCAGTGAGTCCTTACCAGGGCCAGGTGCCGTTCCAGACCCTTCCATGCCGCATTAACCCAGGCACTCCCCACAAGGGTTCCATGAAGTGTGCGCTCTTACAAGTCACCTTTTGCAGATGGGGACTCTGAGAAACTTGCTCAAGGGGACAAAACTGATGGTGCAAGGCCAGGACCCAGGCCCGGCTGTCTGGTGGCAGCTCCCAAGCCCGTGAATCTTCCTCCCCACCTTTCTGGAGGACCCACAACCCCACACGCATCTTCAGCTGTTTACAGAAAGAATCCCCCCCTCTTCCCCAAACTGTCAAACTGGGACCATAACCAAAAAGAAAAAGAAAAAAAAATTAATCTCGAGTTTTTAAAATATCAAAACCTTAAAAACGTATAATTAAATTAATCATCATAAATTACTTTTTAGCACAGAGAGAGTTGGATTTATAATATCATTTTCAAACCTCTCTGCGAGATTTAAATATTTTATAGCATATGTGAGTGAGAGGGAAACGCGTCTGAGGGCTTAAATATCGCCGTAGAGCTGAAGACTTTGACAAAAACTATAGCACAACTGTTTCTAAGGTAGTTTGTAAAAATTATTTATTTCCATACCAGTTAATTATGATGGGAGTCTTTGTTGAATGCGCAAGCATTAAAAAAGTGCTGATATTTTATGCATCTTTAACTGGAGCGCGATTCCCCGCAGCGCGCTGGTAACTCCTTGACATTTAGCACTCACTCACAGCAACTGTAATAAGGGGTTTGATTGCTTCCTTCACAGATGCAGTAATTTAATAACTGTGATCAGTTGCATAAATTTACTATACAACCATCTTAAGTTAGCCACATTAAAATTAAGCAAAATTGTAATCTGTTGACAGATTATTGCCACTGAACAATTCTACTAAAAGCATTTCAGATTAGCAAGTGCCACGAGCATTCGTGTTTTATAAGCTTGTAAAAAAAATACAGCGGCTTCCTCTGCTTCGGCACCCCGATTCTCCAGTCACCCCTTCCCACGTACACACTTGCACACACACTTGTACGTGCACACGCCCACACACATGCACACAGTCTATTAGAAAATTTCACGAAATGCTATGCTTTCTGCTAAATCACCTCTGAGCTGTTGATTTCGTTCTTTGAAATGTTTGTGTGCTGAATTCTGCTATCTGGAAGGAGCCTAACCAAAAAAAAAAGAAGGAGGCAATATGTTAATTTCTTCTTTCCTTTCTTCCCAGTAACTTCCTTTATGAAACTTTACATCCATTACCTTTGAAGGGACAGGAAATCTCCCTGCATGGAGCTCTTATGAATAATATGATCGGTTCCCCAGAGCAAAGGAAAAGCGCTAATTTCATACCTTAGCTGGAGAAGGTAAAAGGTGCCCGGCTCCCTGCAGCAGGGTTCCTTAATTAAGGAGATAACGCAGAAGCCTTCCCGTTCAGCTGCTAAAAAACCAACCCCTCATGGAGTTTCTGGGTAAAGAGAGAAGAAGACAGAAGTTCCACGGGCAGGTTTTACCTATGGATTGGTGACAGAGAGAAAGCAAAGCCATTGCCCACTCTGTTTAGGGCAAAATGGGACCCGCATCTCCTGCTTTGTGCCCTGTGAGTTGACTTTTCAGAGCAATGTTTAGCCAAGCAGGCAAGTCAGGAATAACTGTTTCTGATACTTCCCAGCAAATATCTTTAACCATCTGTTTACACTTGCCAAATATGCTTCCAAGTTTCCAATTTTATCAGTATATAAAAAGAATATCTGTTTTTAAAAAAAAATCGTAAATATCTTGTGATGCATCTTTACATAATTCAAGAGAAATTTAAAAAAAAAATTCTCACTTGAAAGCCAACATGATCACAGATTTGTTTAAACTTTCATTTACATAGAAGTTTGGGGTGGAAGCCACCAAAAGAAGGGGTAGGAGCTGTTTTTTTTTTTTTCTTTTAGGATGGTCAAATGTCAAAGGAGTGACAGCCTGCCCTGGCCGGGGAGTGGGGTACAGGTGTTCCCTCCCCACTCTATGTCTGAAGACGTCATTGTGAGGCTCGTCCCGGGGGCGGCCTGGCATACGCGCCTGTCACTTCGGATGGGGCTGCGGGGTCTCCCCAGACAGGTGACGCGTGAGGCTGGGCTTCAAGCTTCCTTCCAAGCGAAGACCACTGCTGAGCTTGACAAATTAGATGGGACTTCACTACCACATCTCCTGCCAAGAGGCCTAACAGTCAAATGTCTGTCTTCTTCTCATCCCCGAGAAGTAACGCTCCGGCTCTGACACAGTGTCTCCCTTACTTAAAGATAGAGTTAATGCAAAGTGACCGAGGAACATGAGGTCTGGAAAACTTTCCAGAGCCAAGAAAAGGAGGCAACTTCCATACCTGGCTCTTTCATTGTGGGGTGTACGTGTAAAGGTGTGTGCGCGCCCATGTGTGTAAATCCAGAATTGACATTGAATAGCAAAAAAAAAAAAAAAAAACCCAGGTTTCTGCCACTGCCACCATTACCTGAAATTCTTTATAATAAATTGGAAGTACCCTGGGCTGGGTCTGTTTGCTTCTAATTATAACTAATTAGGCTTCCAAATATGTTCTTTAGGGTTACGACGTGTATATAAAAATGGAGGCAGGAAAAAAAGAAGATGCATCGGGATTATTCAAAGAAAGAGAAACATACTAATTACTTAACTAGTAGACTCATTTCAATGTTTAATAATATTTTTTAACATTCCAGCATACGCTGCAGAATTAAAAATTACCCACAGCACCACCTGTGCGTCCCCTGGGACATGAGGATTTAGAGTTCTCTCCTGTAGGCTTGGAGTCCTTGTTTCTAAATATTTCCCTGAATATTTCTTTGTATACTCCACCTCATCCCACCCCCACAAATTAGAAGCCAAAAAAAAAAAAAAAAAGATAGTAAATTTTGTTCCCCACCAAAGCCTTCTAAATAACATCTCTACGAAGCCCAACTTAATTACATAACTCAAGGGCTTGAGGGAGAAAAAAAAATCGTATCTATCTATTCCCATGATTTTGGAAGCTGCCCCTACCCATTTCTGTATGTGCAGACGCACTGTCTGCGGAGAAAGCCAAGTGCCCACCCCGCTCTCTCAGACTGGGTAGCGAGTGCCACTGTACCCTTCCCTTCTTTCCATCTGTCTGGTCCTGCCCCTCCTCGTGTTCTGGGAAGGTTCCGGGCTTTGTGTGGCCTACGAGAGGGGCAACTGCATATGACGTGGGGGGGGGGGGGCAGGGACAGACGGACAGATGCTAGGGACATGGAGAAACGCAGCATGGGGGGACACGAGGCCGGGCCCACCTCTCCCCCCAAGCATGACGCAAAGCCAGGGGTGAGGTTCCATCAGGACCCCATAATTAAGACCAGGTAATGAATGGTCGCAGCCAAGGGGGGCCCCCCAACCTCCGCCTGGAACTCCACTTCTGACTGTGGGTCAGTCGTACACAAACAAAGCCCTAACAGAAATGTTACCGAGGAAATAATAGCCATTTCCAATGATAATACACAATTTTAGCACTGACGCTCGGCTGATTTAGGTGTTCGGCCAATGTGTCAAGCAGTCTGCCTTCCTTAGGCGGGCCTTTAATGGGTAACTGGCAGGCTCTGGCAGCCTTATTTCTGTTTTAGATTTGGTTTGTCATTGGGTATCCATTACCTGCCATTCATCTTTGATCTCTTTGGACAGACCTGATCAAAAGATGTCATCTGACCTACTCCACTTGGCAGAAACTTGTATGACTCTCATAAAGGGGCCACCCCAGCTATAAATAAAATGACATTATTATTTTTCTGTCCTATCATGTACAAGAGACAATTATGATAATGCGGTGTCTGTCATCAGGAGCCCAGCAAATTGCTAGCTCTCACGCAACTGTTTAGCTTTCTTATTTGTTTTTTGTCTGTTTTCCTCCATTTCAAGTTGAAAATAAAGTGGAATTGAAATCCCTAATGCTCTGCCTACCTCTCTGACAGTCTCGGGGCTTGTCCCCACGGCGGTGACGTGCAGGTGTGACCAGCAGCTTGTGTTTGGCAACGGTGGGTGGTGGCTACGGCATGAACAATGGGCTGGAGTCTGTCCTTCATTTAGTGTTTGGAAAACAAGCTAATCTCTGGAATTAGAACTGAGAGGTATCACCACAAATAGATAAAAATCATGGCAAGGGTTTATTGTGTCCTTAATCAAAGCATAATAAGGAAAAATGCATGGGAACATTCATCTGAAAAACAAAACGAAGACAGCCCAGGAGTCATCACCGGTCAGTCCACGGCGTGGGGTCACCCTGGTCCGACTGTTGCCTTCTCCAGTGTGGTCAGCCACCGTGGGCCGGCTCCCCTCCAGTGTGGACAGCCACTGTGGGCCAGCTCCCCTCCAGTGTGGACAGCCACCGTGGGCCGGCTCCCCTCTTAGGAGCCGAAAACGAAGTGTGAGGGCTATTGGGTTTGCTCCTTTCCCTGAGGAACTCAGAGGTTCACAGGGCCACAAGGGTGACATGGGGAGAAAACTCACTCTGTGGTCCCTCTCTGCCAATCAGAACCCCCTGCAGACACAGTCAGCACATCTCTAGCCACCATGTGCCCACCCAGTCCATGCGCTCGCCTGGGAAGTGTGACCAAGAGGGACACATCCTCCAAGACCCTGCTGAAATTCCTGGCTGTGCCTGCTCACAATCCTATCATCTACAGCTAAGGAGGAAGCGGGAGTCTTAGAGATGGGCACCACGTCCAGCGCTTCGAGAATGTGAGGCCCCCAAAAAGGAGAAAGAGCACCCAGGAACACCAGGAGGAGGAACTACACAGTCAAGACACCGGATCGCAAGTCTCCTAACTTCTGGGTATGGCCCACCCACCATGACAGGCCACCAGCCTGCCATGTCCTCCCAGGCCAGCCCAGGAGCTGACTCCCTCCCATGAGCACACTGCTTTCCCAGCTGCCTCTGCCACGTGGGTTGCTGGCCATCCCCAGCAGACACGACAGTGGTGGTTGTAACTTCAGGACTGGGGACGAGGTGCTGGGAGGTCTCTTGGTGTCACCACTTACCCACGCGAGTGACAGTATATGGACTCACCAGCAGGGAGGGGGAGAGAAGGAGGTGGGGGGGGAGGGAGAGCACAGGATGAAGGTTCTGCACTGAAGGAGAGATGGAGCCTCTCGCTGGGCGGCCGGGGGGCTCTCTGCTAGGAGAAGGCGAAAGACGACCTCCCAAGTCCTGGAGTCCAAGGAGGGCACCTCGGCCCGGAGGAAGCAGAGACACCAGGGCTGAGACGCTCTCTCCTTTTAACATGTGACGCTTATCTCAGAGGGACAAATATCATGGATTCACAGGTCAAGAAAGGTCGGGAGAAAGGCCCTAACCAGGAAGTCTAGGCAGAAAAATGAAGGAAAAAAAAAGGGAGGGGGGAAATGTGGGTCACTACGAAAGTTTTGAGACAGACGGTCCATTATTTCACTTCTACGGAATACAGTCGACAGCATCCTTTCTGATTTAGACGTACAAGTGTTAATTCTCTGGTCTTAGCAGTGTTGCCGGAAGGGCTTTTGCATTTGTTTCCGTAGGATTACATGCATCTTGATTTTTGTGTTTCTTGAACCTTTATGAATGACCGGCGTATCAAGTGCAGAATTTCCTCCTAGAGCGGCCTCCTTTGCAAAGCATTCCAGGATGTGGCCCAAAGAGGAAAGGCCATTCTAAAGACTGTGGTTGTCCTCAAGACCTGGCGGGGCCACCCATTTCAGGAAGCCACCCCTAGTTTTCTCCATCGCCCCCATGGTCCCATCTCGCGCACATCCAACCTCCCCATGACGCCCACATCACAATCACGTGCCTCTGTCAGCGTCATCCTCCGACCCCCCTGAAGATGACCTATCGTGGTGGCCCAGCCCCAGCCAACGCCGGCCTGGGCGGGTGCTCCACACACGTCCACTCAAAGGGCTTCCACACACAGCCCAGGAGCCCAGAGCCTCAGAGCACTCCGTGAGTACAGCAAAGAGCATGCAAGTGTGTTTTCCTTCCCTGAACTTGAGCGGAAACTTCCGTATCCCCGGAGCTGCGGGTCCCATTCACGGGTTGCTGAGCCCCTACTAAGGATCCCAACTTCCTCACACCTTTCCCCCACTGTGGGCCCAGATAACCAGCCGCTCTTTCTCTCAGCTGCCTCTTGCGTGCCAGCAGATCAAAACTGAAGATTAAGAATTGAATGAACCAGAGGAGAGGGTGTGGGGCAGACCCGGGCAGAAAACCACACAGGTGTCCTTCACGTCCTTCAGCAGACGTGAGCTCCAGGGGACCTGGGGCCGTTCCACAGGTATTCCCTTTTTATTTTTGGTACAGCACCGTTCCTAAGTCCTGGCACCCAGAGGGGGTCTACAAATACCTGCAACATGGATGGACTTGGGGACCCAGAGCTCAGGGTGGAGGAGAACAGCAAGGGAAAGACTTGGGCAAGCTGGCAGATGTGTGGTGCAAACAGCGTGTTGACAAAGGACACTACGGTCTCCTGGGCCGAGGCCAGGTTCATCCTCTGCTCCATCCCGACCTTCTGGGCAACTTGGGCAAGTTACTAAACTTCCCTAAGCTTCTGCTTCTCACCCTGATCGAAGGATTAACGGAGACTGTGTCTCATTCTGTCACCCTGGATAGAATGCCAGCCGTGGAGTCACAGCTCACAGCAACCTCAAACTCCTAGGCTCAAGTGATCCTCCTGCCTCAGCCTCCCAAGTAGCTGGGACTATAGGTGCTCACTATATCATAACACCCAGCTAGTTTTTCTATTTTTTAGTAGAGATGGGTCTCACCGTTGCTGGGGATGTTGTCAAACTTCTGAGCTCAAATGATCCACCTGCCTCGGCCTCCTGGAGTGCTAGGATTACAGTTGTGAGCCACCAAGTTCTGCCTGATTCTCACCTTTAAAATGAGAACAAAAGTAGCCTCCTCTGAGAATTTTTATTAATGGAATTATGCACATAAAGCACAGTGCCCCGGCACGTGGCAAACATTTAGTAAAGAAGTTATTTCCGGTTGTAGAAATTCTAATTTTCCACCAGTAATGATGATCCCTAAATGCTAAGGCTGGAGCCCCATGGTGATAGGATCGGCCTCTCCCTGGGCCCCACCCTTGCAGATGGAAGACTCATGGCAAGTCTAGGAAACACATGCTTGTTCCATCAGCTCAGCCTCTTAGGCCCAGGGAAGCAGGTGGTCACCTCGGCAAGATAGTGGCTAAAAAGACTTCCAATATCCAAAATTCTCTCAGGCCATGGATTTCCCCAGCGGTAAGTCAGTCTGTCTCTGGGCTTGCGCCCTACCCTGTTTTGACTCCTTTTACAAAAAGCAGATAAACTTTGAGTAGGTTGGGATAGAATGGTGGATAGAATGGGGGGCAATGTGGGATGGTGGGGTAACACATGAATACCCCTTACAGTCTGCCCACGGATTTACTTATCAGTTCGACTTCCCCTATGCACAGCCCCGCTCCCCTACTTCTAACTCTAGAGCCTTAGTGTCTGGGGAGGTGGGAGAAGATGAGACGCAGAGAGACGGAACAGGCGCCCTGGAGTCCTGCTGAGGTCTGACCCGCCTTCCCCACCCAAGGGACTTCTTCAGGGACAGAGTCTGTGGCTTCTGGCTATAAAGGTGTGTTTCTTGCAGGAAGGGAGGCTTTGGTCCTACAGAACCCCCCATCCAGGCCAAGTAGGGGAGATAACAAGTAGGCCAGATAGTCAGGAGCTATGAAAAAGAACTTGCTTCTCTGGGCGACTCCATGGGCTCCAAACCAGGGCCAGGGGGTGCAGGGGGCTGAACACAAGGACAAAAATCCTGGGCAAGATCCCTTCACTGGCTTCTCCATCTCCTTGTCTTCAAGCCTCAGTTTCACCATCTGTAAAACGGGAGCAGTGACATTAACTTTTCACAGGGCTGCTGTGAGAGAGACATCAGACAATAATAAAGAGGAAAAAGCATTTTGCTGCTGCTGCTGCTGTGTTGATACACACCGCTGCTCCGAGGAGGCCTATCTTCCCTCCCACGGTCGGAAAGTATGAATCAGCAGACTCTGACTTAGGTCAGGGAGGCGAACGCAGAACCACAGGAGAAAGATGTAGAGCTGTATGCACCATCCATGTGACCAGTTGCGTTTAAACTAATCAAAACGAAATACAATTTAAAATTCAG
This sequence comes from Arctocebus calabarensis, assembly GCA_963573935.1. Classification (NCBI taxonomy): domain Eukaryota; kingdom Metazoa; phylum Chordata; class Mammalia; order Primates; family Lorisidae; genus Arctocebus; species Arctocebus calabarensis. Next base: position 2,894 of record CAUYON010159277.1, on the reverse strand, counting down.
TTCCTTGGTGGTTGTTCTCGTCCCATTTCCAATGCTGCGGTTGCTGCTACCCGATGGGACAGCTCAGAGAAAGTCCCCCTGTGCTGGGTGGAAGGGCCCCTCCCATCAGGCGCTGAACCCTGTCGCTGTAACATCTTCTCTCTTCCACTTTAGAAAAGACGTGTCTCTTCAGGGAACAGTTCTTCACCCTTTGGGGGCTAAGGGCCCCTGTGAGAAGCCGCCACAAGTCAAGGTTCACTCAAGTCCAGCAGGTGTAAGAAAATATTAGGTGGTTCACCTTGAATCACACAGCAATAAATTACTCTCTTGTCAGTTCTGTCTTTTTCCTTCTGATTGCTTCAAGGAGAAAGTATCCGGTGGGTGCTATCGGTCTTTAACACCTCCCTAACACTTGCTAATCTCCTTTTTTTTTTTAAGAAAAAAAGAAAGAGAGAGATAAGGCATCAGACTCTGGCTGTAGGCAGAAGCAAGAGAATTCAGCTAGAATTTAATGACATTGTTTGATTTCATGGCATTTATTTTTATGGTTATTTTCTCTTTATGGCAAGTGATTCTGGGTCTTCATTTATAGGAGTGACACACTTTCCTTTTAAAAATAAATTTATTTGAGTTAAGATGTGTGTAAATAACAATGTTCAGGCAGTCCATGTGGTGCGTAGATATGTCACATAGCATGACAGACTTGGGACTTGGGACGCTGAACCTGCTTAGGGCAAATAACAAGTCACAGAGGGTTCCACAGGGGACTCTGTGCAGGAAGCACTCGGCCCAGGGTAAAGGATTTAGACCCCCATTCCTAGTAAAAGGAATTTGCAGCTTCCTAGTAAAAGCTCTAAACTTCCAGTTTAAGGAGGTGGTCCTTATTAGACCTCGATATTAATAAATATGCTAATAAACATGTAAAATTTGCAGCAAGCCATTATCAATTAAAGACGGGATGCTTCATCTTTGAATGACGGCTCCAGCACCTGGCTCCTGACCAGCGGAGCCTGGCCACCAAGCTCGCACTGCTGGAGGGCAGCGCCAGTGTCCAAGCATGGACACAAGCACGCCATATGCGGTCCAGGGTACCTGGCAGGAACATCCCTGGCCCCACTGCCACCTGCCTGTCAGGAGTGTGGAAATGCTCCCGGCCCCCACACACCTGCCTATGGGGTGATTTCCATCCATCTTCCCTGGGCACCCAGCAAACGGGCAGTGACATGTGAACGTGCCCAACTTGGGCTGATGGGCTGAGAGTCTGATGCGCATGAACAGGTGAGGCCACAGCCATCCCAGAAAAGGGGGATTCCTGTCACTTGGCTGGCAAGGCCCGACCTGAGCCGAGTGGTTCTGAGTCAGGCCCCACCGGAAGGCAGGTATTACTGAGAAGGGTATCATGCTGGGAGTTGGACGCCTACCTCCCAGCCACGACACTTATACTCACCAGCGTGTAATGCACAGCAAGTAAGTGCACAGCCTTGCATCTGTGAATGCGGGAGCACCTCCATCTGGGGAATGGCTGTTCCCAGTGTCCGCAGAGAGAGGCTTCCGCTCTGCCTTCCTCCACGCACCTGCCTCCTGGGTGGCTGGTTGGGCTCACAGGATGCAGTGAGGGGGCGCTCGGTGGTGGAGGAGCGCGCAATGACACGGGGCTGCCTCCACGGCTTCCTCCGAGGACCAGGAAGGATGCCCCTGGCCTCCAGGGCAGGACTAGAGGCCTTCATTCCCCACAGTCTGCATGAGGGATATTGCAGAAAGAGGCCAGCCAAGCCATCTCCATCTGCCAAGGGACGCTGCAGGGATTGAGGGCAGGCGAGGGTGTTTCTCGAGCCCGGGGAGAGCAGGCCTCCGAAGGGAGGCTCGTGTGCCATCCCGTCCTGAGGGGCAGCGTGGGCAGGCCGGCGTCACCTGCAGGAAGCCTCCAGCACAAAGCCATCTCGTCTCTCATTGGTGGGCTAGCTCCTCACCTCTGGCTCCCACCCTTCTCTGGGCTGGGTTTTGGATGCGTTCTGAATCATTTCCAATGAGAGGATTTCACAGCCCCTTGTGATACTACGTTCTTGCGTAGAACTTGTAATTTGAGTGATTGTGAATTGTTCCGACCGCCAGATTCGTATTTTGCAAAAGATCAGGAATTTATTCATATCTGAGTGCATAATTTTGCCTGAAGATGTGTTAGATTACATTAATTAACTTTGTAGCCAGAATGAGACACATTAACCATTTGGTGGTGAACCGTGCGCTGTAATCACCGTCCTTTTCAGCCTCCCTTGCGCGTGGCCCCTCTGGGGCTGCTGGGAAGAGCAGGCAGGCGATGTAAGAAGGTGATGAACTTGGAGGGGACAGCTCCAGCTCCTGACCCCATCAAGGAACCACATTCCTGGGGCTTGGGAGGGGCTCACCTGTATGAGAAAAGCTGGAGGGGAGGGTTCCACGTGCTTCTTTCTGTGTGTCCCACCTACACCTTATAGACGTGGGCTGCGTAGACAGACCACACCGGGAGGGAATCCTGCAGGTGCTAGAATGGACACTTCCATCCCAGGCACAGGTTAGCGGAAGGAAACGGCAAAGCCAAAAGGTGTCGCCCACCTCTCTTCTCCCTGAGCGGCCAGCAGACACTTGTGTGCTACCTCAAGCAAATGCAGAAAGGCATATTATGGAGTACTTCTGACCCACTCAACTTTTCTTTAACTATTCAATTTGTCTTTCTTTCTTTTTATTTGTTTCTCCTCCTTTCTCTTTCAAAGTAAAAAAGCCTGGGCCCAAATCAGCCACACAGTTTTCTAGTAGTATTGACTTCTCATCAACAAGCGGGGGGGGGGGGGGGGGGGGGGGGGGGGGGGGGGGGGGGGGGGGGGGGGGGGGGGGGGGGGGGGGGGGGGGGGGGGGGGGGGGGGGGGGGGGGGGGGGGG
>CAUYON010159276.1:0-13543 GCA_963573935.1 Arctocebus calabarensis | reverse complement strand
CAGCCTTAAAGAAAGATGGAGACTTTACCTCTTTCGTGTTTACATGGATGGAACTGGAACATATTCTTCTTAGCAAAGTATCTCAAGAAAGGAAGAAAAAGTATCCAATGTACTCAGCCCTACTATGAAGCTAATTTATAGCTTTCATATGAAGGCTATAACCCAACTATAAAAGAAGAATATGGGGAAAGGGGTAAGGGAGGGGAAGGGAAGGGTGAGGTTGGAGTGGAGGGGGTAAGTGGTGACGCCACACCTATGGTGCATCTTAGAAGGGTACAGGGAAACCTTACTAAATGGGGAATACAAATATCTTCATACAATAACTAAGAAAATGCCATGAAGGCTATGCTAATTAGTTTGATGAAAATAGTTCAGATTGTATATGAAACCAGCACATTGTATACCTTGATTGCTAATGTACACAGCTATGATTTAATAATAAAAACAATAAAAAATAAAAATAAAAATAAAACTGGACCCACACCTTTCTCCACTCACAAAAATTGATTCAAGATGAATAAAAGATTTAAATTTAAGGCATGAGAAAATAAAAATCCTCAAAGAAAGCATTGGAAAAATGCTTGAATATATTCACCTGGAGAAAGACTTTATGAAGAAGACGACTTCTGTGGAAATTGCAAACAACGAAAACAAACAAATGGCACTTAACTAAACTGAAAAGCTTCTGTACAGCTGAGACAACAACCAAAGTAAACAGACAACCTACACAATGAGAAAGGATATTTGCATATTTTGAATCAGACAAAAGCTTGATAGCTAGGATCTATAGAGAACTCAAATTAAACCACTGAAAAAGCAAACAATCCCTTATATCAATGGTCAAGAGACATGAATAGAACCTTCTCTATAGAAGACAGATGAATGGCTAACAAACATGAGATAAAATGCTCATCATCCCTAATTATTAGAGAAATGCAAGTCAAAACCACTCTGAGATATCATCTTACCCTGGTGAGAATGGCCCACATCACAAAATTGCAAAATTACAGATGCTGGCACACACGTGGAGAAAAAGGAACACTTTTCCACTACTGGTGGGACTGCAAACTAATACAACCTTTTTGGAAGGAAGTATGGACAACCCTCAAAGAACTCAAGCTAGACTCCCCATTTGATCCTGCATTCCCATTACTAAGCATCTACCCAGAAGGAAAAAATTCCTTTTACCATAAAGACACTTGCCCTAGACTGTTAAACTCAGCTCAATTTACAATCACCAAAATGTGGAAACAGCCTAAATGCCCACCAACCCAGGAATGGATTAACAAGCTGTGGTATATGTATACCATGGAATACTATTTAGCTATTTAAAAATATGGTGACTTTACTTCCTTTGTATTAACATGGATGGAAGTGGAACACATTCTTAGTAGAACATCATAAGAATGGAGAAGTAAGAATCCTATGTACTCAATTCTGATATGAAGGCAATTAATGACCTAGTACAGGGTGGGGAGTGGGGGAAGGGGAGAGCAGAGAGAGAGAATGAGAGAGAGGAGGAGTAAGGGAAGAGAAGAGAGAAGGAAGGAGGGAGGGACCTGGGGGATTTTGGTGTGAGACATACCTTTTGAGGGTGGGAAACAAATAAACAAACAAAAAATAGATGACTGGTGGACATTGGAACAACCACTTTAGAAAACAGTTCACCATTGCCTTCAATTCTGATTATCTTTAATGTAGCAAGTGCCATATAACCTATGACCAATAATTCTGCTATAAATTTACAGGGTCTGAGTGTTAAGTTTGCAAACTTATCCTAGAAAAAGCGCTACATACCTCATTGCTGAATAGGACTACAATCACCTTTGAGGTACTCACCTTGGGAAGCTATGCATGTATGTCAGCATCTATAACATCTTTCGAAGCAATTTTGGAACTCTTTTTCTGGTATAACCATCAGAGCTATTGTCATATAATGCAGACAACAACAATAACGCATGCCACGCGGTAAGATACCACTATACATCAACACAAACACAGCCATGAGACCAAAACATATCAAGGCTATGAAACCTTAGTAAGTTGTTTGTACAGTGCTGACAACATAAGCATACAGTGGCAAGTTTATGAACTTATTTGTTAGACTTCATACAACTCTGATGGTCATTTCTGACCTTGTATAGTTAGCAGACAGACACAAACACTGACATATAAACCAAAATGTTAAAGATGCTTCATTTATAAAAACTTGAAACCAATCTAAATGACTATAAACAGCAGAATGCATAGATATATTGTATTTTGGTATATTTTAAAATATGTGCAGTATAACTATATGTAGCAACAATGATTAATCTCATACTCATGGTATTGAACAGAAGAAGCCAGAAAGAGAGCACATAGCATGTGATTCCACTTGGTGAACAGCTCAGAAGTACCACAGTGTTATGAAATAGGTGGATAAAGGAAACTGAAGAGATGATTAGGAGAAAACTCTGAATTTTCAGTGGAAGAAATTCAGAGGAATTGAGGAAGAGTAGATTTTTAGCACATTAGGAATGCTGGCAATATTCTATGTCTTCATGTGGGAGGTAGTTGTATTAGGATTCTCTTTATAATTTTTAGCGACTCATTAAGCAATACAGGTCTATTCTGTGGAATATTATAAATCTATGTTAAATGTCAAAATATAAATATATGTATATGTACACACATAAAGTTTATACAACTTCCTAGATGTATATTTCTGGTATTAAACAATTTCCATCAAAATATCTAATTCTTTAAGGAATTTTAAGGAATGTATTGTCAAAAAAAGTCCAAAAGTCAAAAAATTTAAATTGTTATAATATGAAATCATAATGTGGTTTAAGACTTTTTGTTGGTGATTCAATTTTCCTAAGCCTCAAGGTAGCAAGTTTTCATTTTTAGAATTATACAAATTTAGAGATAGAGAGAAGGAAGATAGATAGCTAGACCTGCTCTAAGGTATGTTATCATTTTTCTCTTTTGTTTTCAAAACTCTGTAAATAGTTGGAGGAAAAAAACCCCTAAGATCTTAAAGAAAATTATTTCCCTGATGTCATCAATATGTACTTATTTATGAAGCAATGTGGATTTTTACATGCAATGACAGCATCTAATTGGGGATTGTTAGTTGATGAAATAGTATCTACCTGCAAAAAATTAGAAATAAATGAGGTCAAATATCCATCCTTAGCTCTCCTTATATGGTAAGCTGGAAAGAGACAGCAAAAGAAGTGGAGAGGCAGCTAACACAAGGCTACAAGAATTTATATTTTCTCAAGAATCACGTTTACTAAGTTATAACAACCCCAAAATAGTAACATGGTTATTTGTTTAGTTTGTGCTGTTAGGAATATCTGTCCATGTGAATTATGATAACTAACCACCAAAAATTACTCTTTCATGGCATTCTGAATTGAGATGACCATGTAAAGAAGTAATAAATGTGAGTTTAAGTGTATTATCATTTAAAATAAAGCAAAAACTGGACCTGAGTTTCCATTTTTATTTAAATTTAATAGGAATACTGAATTAAGTATCAGTATATGAATAGTACCCATGAAGATGATGTAAGTTGTAAACACTTCTGGGAAGATTTTGTTTGTTTTTTGTTTTTTAAAGTGGAGAACATTGATATTCAATATACTGAACTACATTCCAAACTCCTTGGTAGTTTTGTTTGTGATGTGTTGTCGGTCCCAATTTGTACACAGCAAAAATGAGTACACAAAAAGTTATAGGTAATAGAAATAAAATCAAAGAGAGAAACAGGAACTATATCCTAGTTAGTAAGAAGATTATTATTAACTGATCACTTGAATATTGCAAGTTTTTTTCCATGTGAATGTCCTTTTGACCCTAAATCTGAAGGGGATGTAGTTATATTTCTTACTGTGGAGCAGAGGTATACTGTGTTTTTCTAGTTATTTAAGCAAAGTATGAAACTAACATTATTGAGTGAGAAGTTCTCTCTTATAGAGGAGCTCTTGAACATTTTCCTACTCTATAACTCTGTAACTCTGCAGCATTTGTTATAACCTCTTCTGGAAAGGCTCTCTAATTGCAAAGGAGAATTCTAGGTGACATGTCCACTCACTGTTACTGGACAGACTCCGAGGTCTGCCAATGCCAATGACAATTAATGCCAGTCTTCACACCAATAAGAGATGTGGTAACTTGGTAGGAATCAGATAACAGCTTTTGCAATATAAAAGGCCAGACTCCAGTCAGACACCTTATCTGATAAATTTCACATAATTCTTATTTATAGTCTGATTATCTATGCAGCAGATTTTACATCAAAGAATGTAATCAAACACAAGTTACAAAAAATAAACAGTATAAATACAAACAGCTAATGTGTTGCTAAAAGTCAAATATCAACAAACAATAAAGCAATAGTTTCACCAATACCTTCAGTGAAAACCTCACTATCTATTCACCAAGGCCACATACATGCAAGTTCATACAAAATACAGGAATAAGACTTTGACAAAAGTAACACTTACATACATGCAATGAAAATTCGACTTCACTTTTTCTGATTAGCTCCCTTTTCCTACCCTGATTCTATAATATTTATTTCATGATCACTTAAGGACCAAATTTGAAAAATCACATTATAAAAGTACAGATTTTTCCTTAATCAGAAAAGATAAATATATTGAATTACAATTTGGTTGAGTGAAGATAGTTCCATTTCTGAAAGAAATCCCAAGACTACTTAACTTCGCAGCTAGATGAAAACTTGGAATTCAAGAAAGCTCATCCAAAATGTATCAGAAAAGATTGTTTCACTGAAGGCTGGTTCTATGGAACTATTGTTAGAAAATAAAATTTAAGCTGAGGTAATTAAACAAAAGAAACAATTAGGAAAAGTGATTTTTGCTAAAAGAGAACCCCAGTGCAGTGCATTAACTTTTTTTTTATCAATTTACATTTTAAATTATCAATTTTAAATTTTAAATAAATTTATCAACTTTTAACCAATATACGCTGGTTTTAACCAAAAACATTGTCATCATAATTATCACCATTGCCACATTCTTGAATTAAGGCTCATAAACATATTAATTGCCATTTAAAATGGCCACTTAGGTTTCGAGCACTTAATTTTGCTTGGATTATGAACATTTTTTTAAATACCTTTCTAATATTTTTTAATCCCATATATTTACATATAAAATTCAACATTCCACAAGTTCTCATTAATTAACACTAATTTTATATATTTTTAAAAATTAGATCTTAGAATTTTATAACAAGTATATTTTATTTATTTATTATTATTTTTTTTTTATTAAATCATAGCTGCGTACATTAGTGCAATCAAGGGGTACAATGGGCTGGTTTCATATACAATCTGAAATGTTTTCATCCAATTGTTTAACATACCCTTCATGGCATTTTCTTAGTTATTGTATGAAGACATTTGTATTCTGCATTTACTAAGTTTTGCCTGTACCCTTCTAAGATGTACCATAGGTGTAGCCCCACCAATTACCCTCCCTCAACCCCAACCTCACCCCTCCCCTCCCTTCCCATATTCTTGTGCTATAGTTGGGTTATAGCCTTCATATGAAACCTTTAAATTAGCTTCACAGTAGAGCTGAGTACATTGGATACTTTTTCTTCCTTTCTTGAGATATTTAGCTAAGAACAATATGTTCCAGCTCCATCCATGTAAACATGAAAGAGGTAAATTCTCCATCTTTCTTTAAGGCTGCATAGTATTCCATGCTATACATGTAACACAATTTATTAATCCATCCGTGGGTCAATGGGCAATTGGGCTTTTTCCATGACTTAACAATTATGAATTGGGCTGCAATAAACATTCTGGTACAGATGTCTTTGTTATAATGTGATTTTTGGTCTTCTGGGTATGTACCAAGTAAAGGAATTATATGGTCGAATGGAAGGTCTATTTTTAGATCTAAGTACTCTCCAAACATCCTTCCAAAAGGAATATATTAGTGTGCATTCCCAGCAGCCGTGTTCCCTTTTCTCCACATCCATGCCAACATCTCTGGTTTGGGGATTTTGTCATGTGGGCTACTCTTACTGGAGTTAGGTGATATTCAAAGTAGTTTTTATTTGTATTTCTCTGATGATTAAGGATGGTGAGTATTTTTTCATATGTCTCTAGGCTGTGCAACTGTCTTCTTTGGAGAAGTTTATCTTCAAGTCCTTTGCCCACCCTGAGATGGGATCACTTGTTCTTTTCTTGTTAATACATTGGAGTTCTCTGTGTATTCTGGTTATTAAACCTATTTTGGAGGCATAACTTGCACATATTTTCTCCCATTCTGAGGGCGTCTGCTTGCTATACTTACTATGTTCTTGGCTGTACAGAAGCTTTTTAGTGTGATCAGGTCCCAGTAGTGTATTTTTGATGCTGCTTCAATTGCCTGGGGAGTCCTCTTCATAAAATATTCACCCAAGCCAATACCTTCAAGAGTTTCCCCTCTTTCTTCTAATATTTTGATAGTTTCATGTCTTAAGTTTAAAACTTTTCTCCAGTGAGAGTCTACCTTAGTTAATGGTGAGAGGTGTGGGTCCAGTTTTAGTCTTCTACAGGTTACCAGCCAGTTCACCCAGCACCATTTGCCAAATACGGAGTCTTTTCCCCACTGAATGTTTTTAATTGGCTTGTCAAAGATCAAGTAATGGTAAGTAGCTGGATTCATCTCTTGGTTCTCTATTGTGTTCCAAACATCTACCTCTCTGTTTTTGTGCCAGTACCATGCTGTTTTGAACACTGTCAGTTTATAGTAGAGTCTCAGGTCTGGTAGCATGATTCCTTCTGCTTTGTTTTTCTTTCTGAGTAATGTCATGACTATTCGAAGTTTTTTCCTGATTCTATATAAAATGAAGTATTTTTTTTTGAGGTCTTTAAAATATGACAATGGAGTTTTGATAAGAATTGCATTAAAGTTATATTGCTTTGGGTAGTATAGACATTTTAACAAAGTTGATTCTTCCCACCCATGAGAATGGTATATTTTTCCATTTGTTAACATTTTCAGCTATTTCTTTTCTTAAAGTTTCATATTTCTCTTTATAGAGATCTTTCACATCCTTTGTTAGGTAAACTCCCAAATATTTCATCTTCTTTGGCAGTACTGTGAAAGGAATAGAGTCCTTGACTTTTTTTGGTTTGGCTATTGTTGGTATATATAAAGGCTACAGATTTATGGGCGTTGGCTTTGTAGCCTGAGACATTGCTGTATTCCTTGATCACTTCTAAAAGTTTTGTAGTAGAATCCCTGGTGTTTTCCAGATATGCAATCACATCATCTGTGAAGAGTGAAAGTTTGATCTCTTCTGACCTTATGTGGATACACTTGATCACCTTTTCTTCCCTGATTGTAACGGCTAAAACTTCCATTACGATGTTGAAGCAATGGAGACAATGGGCAACCTTGCCTGGTTCCTGATCTAAGTGGAAATGGCTTCAATTTAACTCCATTCAATACCATATTGGCTGTGGGGTTGCTGTAGATGGCCTCTACCAGTTTTAGAAATGTCCCTTCTATACCAATTTTTTAAAGTGTTCTAATTATGAAGGGATGCTTGATATTGTCAAAAGCTTTTTCTGCATCAATTGGGAAAATCATATGGTCTTTTTTTTTTTTAATTTGTTTATGTGCTGAATTACATTTATAGATTTACGTATATTGAACAAGCCTTGAGACCCTGGGATAAAGCCCACTTGGTCATGGTGTATAATTTATTTGATGTTTTGTTTGGATTCTGTTTGTTAGGATCTTGCTGAATATTTTTGCATCAATAATCATTAGTGATATTGGTCTATAGTTTTCTTTTCTTGTTGGGTCTTTCCCTGGTTTAGAGATCAAGGTGATGTTTGCTTCATAGAATGTGTTGGGTAGTATTCCTTCTTTTTCTGTATTTTGGAAGAGGTTTATTAATATAGGTACTAGCTCTTCTTTAAAGGTTTGGTAGAATTCTGACAGGAGAGTTGGTATAGTTGATGCTATTTCAGAACTTGATATAGGCCTGTTCAACGTTTCCACTACAGTCTGGCTAAGTCTTTGTAGGTGGTGTGCTTCCAAGTATTGGTCGATTTCCTTCTGATTTTCATATTTCTGAGAGTAAAGTTTCTTATAATATTCGTTAAGAATTTTTTGAATTTCTGAGAGGTCCCTTGTTATTTCATCTTTACCATTTATGATTGATGAAATTAAAGATTTTATTCTTTTTTTCCTGATTTGTTTAGCCAAAGGTTTATCCATTTTATTGACTTTTTCAAAAAACCAACTTTTGATTTATTGATCTGTTGTATAATTCTTTTGTTTTCAATTTCGTTTAATTCTGCTCTAATTTTGGTTATTTCTTTTCTTCTGCTTGGTTTGGGGTTGGAATGTTCTTCCTCTTCCAGTTGCTTAAGATTTCCAATTAAGTTGTTAACTTCTTCTTTTTCTGTTTTCTTGAGGAAGGCTTGTAGTGCTATAAATTTCCCTCTTAGGACTGCCTTTGCAGTATCCCAGAGGATCTGATAATTTGTTTCTTTATTGTCCTTTTGTTCCAAAAATTTGGTAATTTCCTTCTTAATCTCATCCATGATCCAGCTATCCTTCAGCATAAGGTTATTTAGCTTCCATGTTTTTGTATGAATATGCAGCTTCCTGTTGTTATTGAGTTCAACTTTTATTCAATGATGGTCAGAGATGGTGCAAGGAATAATTTCTATTCTTTCAAATTTGCTGAGATTAGACTTGTGACCTAAGATGTGATCGATTTTGGACTATGTTCTATGGGGTGAGGAGAAGAATGTGCATTCAATTTTACTAGGATGAAATGTTCTGTAGATGTCTGTCAAATCTAGATGTTGAATGGTTAAGTTTAAATCTAAAATTTCTTTACTTAGCTTCTTTTTGGAGGATCTATCTAACACTGCTAAAGGAGTATTTAAATCTTCAAATAATATGGAGCTGGAGGAAATCAAGTTACTCATGTCTATTAGAGTTTTTCTTATAAATTGAGGCCCATTCTGGTTGGGTGCATAAATATTAATAATTGAAATCTCATCGTATTGAGTAGTACTTTAACAAGTAGGAAATATCTGTCTTTATCCTTCTTTACTTTGGTTGGTTTAAAGCCTATTGTATCTGCAAATAAGATGGCAACACCTGTTTTTTTCTGTTTTTCATTTGCCTGGAATATAGATGGCCATCCCTTCACCTTGAGTCTAAGGTTATCTTTTGAGCTAAGGTGAGATTCTTGTATGCAACAGATACCTGGCCTGAGTTTTTGTATCCAGTCAGTCAACCTATGTGTCTTGAGAGGCCAATTTAAACCATTCATATTAATTGAAAACAATGATAAATATTTAGAAAGTCCAGTGGACATTTTTAATCCTTTCATCACCTTAGAAGTTGAAATTTGATAAAAAGCTTCTGGGTGAGTTTACTTTTGTCATGGAGGATTACGTTGGTGATCATGGAGGATAGGTCTGAGAATATCCTGGAGAGCTAGTTTAGTTATAGCAAATTTCTTCAACATATAGATGTCATTAAAGCATTTAATTTCTCCATCATAAATGAAACTCAGTTTAGCTGGATACAAGATCCTGGGTTGAAAGTTCTTTTGTTTTAGGAGATTAAAAGTCGAGCTTGAAAGTTTTGGTCAGAGAGATCTGCAGTTATTCTAATATTCTTCCCCTTGTAGGTAATGGATTTCTTATGTCTCACTGCTTTCAGAATTTTCTCTTTCATATTAACTTTAGTGAAGTTAATTATGATGTGCCTGGGGGATGTCTTATTCGGGTTGAGTCTTGCTGGGGTTCTGAAACTGTCTGCTATCTGATTTTCAGAATCTCTTGGCATGTCTGAAATGTTCTTTCATAATCTCATAAAGAAGAAACTCTGTGTCTTGTGATGCCACTTCATTGTTTTCAGGTATCCCTATAAGGTAAATATTGGTTTTCTTCAAGTTATCCCAGAGCGCTCTGAGAGAATGATCCATTTTTGCCTTCCATTTCTCTTCCTCTTTGGAGGTTTGGGAGCGTTGGAAAGCTTTGTCTTCCATGTTAGAAATCCTTTCTTCTGCTTGCTCCATTCTGTTACTGAGGGATTCTACTGCATTTCTCAGATCTCTGAGGGCTGCAACTTCTTGTCTCAATGTGTCAAAATCTTTGGTCATTTTGTCTTTGAATTTGTTGAATTCTTGAGACATCTTTTGGGTCATCTTTTGGATTATTGCTAGAAATTCTAATTCCATCTTTTCCTTCCTTCTGATCTTATTTGCTATCCAGACTCTGAATTCAATTTCTTACATCTCAGCCATTTGCTTATGCAAGGGATCTTGTGCTGTATCTACCTTGCCCTTCCTTGGGGGAGTTGATCTACTCTGATTACTCATATTGCCAGAGTTTTTCTGTTAATTCTGCCTCATGATTATTTTTCACTGTTGCCTATGACCATCCTCAGAGTTGGGGAGGTTTCTCTCCCACATCAACCCTGGAGGGATCACTGTGTTGTTGCTGGATCTTTGTAGGGAATGAGCCTGTGTATCTCCTCTTGACTGCCCCACCCAGGGAATTCTGGCTATGGGAGCAGCTCGGGAGTGTGGCATGTCCATTTCAAGCAGCAGGGTGTGGGATGGGGCATCCAGTGGCCTTTGAAAAGGGAGCCGTGCCTCCAGCTGTCTCTGACTGGGAGGAGGGCTCTGGAGGGAGGGCAGCAGGTCCGGGGCTCCAGGATCCAGGTGGGGTCCCAGCGGGTGGCAGGCCGAGGCTAGGTGGGGCACAGGTCAGCACCACGAGGGAGCCTCAGACTTCCTGGCCTCTGGTGCAGTGGGCCAAGGCCCTGCAGGAGTGCCAAACTGGCTGTGCGGGAGTCCCTGCGGAGCTCTGGAGTTACTGGATGCTGTGGGCATTAGGCCTGAGGTACGGATCAGAGCTAGGCAGGCCGAGGACGAGTGGGTCACAGATCAATGCCAGGAGGGAGTCCCTGCAGACTTCCTATCCACTGCTGGCAGTGGGCCACTAACTGGGGCCATGCAGGAATACCAGTGGAGTTCCTGGCACCTGCTGGCAGCAGGCCAAGGTCCAGCAGGGTGCCAATTGGGCCACACAGGCATCCTGGTGAAGTGGAGTTCCTGGCCACTGTGTGCACAGGCCTGGGGCACTGATCGGAGCTGGGCAGAGGTCCCAGCGGGTGGCAGGCTGAGGCCAGGAGGGGCACAGATTGGCTCTGGGAGGGAGTCCCAATGGACTTTCTGGCCACTGCTGGCAGCAGGTCAAGGCCAGGTGAGGTGCCAATTGGGGCATTGTGGGGGTCCCGGCAGAGTGGAGTTCTTGGCTGCTGTGGGTGGCGGGCCTGGGGCACAGATCAGTACCACCTGGGAGTCCTGGCAGATTTCCTGGCCACTGCTGAAGTGGGCCAAGGTCTGTCAGGTGTCCTGGCAGAGTTCCTGGCTGCCGCTGGTGGTGGGCCAAGACCCGGTGGGGCACGGATTGGAGCTGCACAGGGTTCCCAGTGGCATCCCTGGCCTGGGGTCTGGAAACTTGGTGGGGCCCTGGAGTCTCTTACCTGGTGGGCCACCTGGTCCCACAGATAGGGCGGGTGGGCGCTGCTCAACTCCTCCTCCCTCAGTTTCAGCAGACGTCAGGCTTCTGGTGCATCAGGTAATGGGGGAAGGGAGTCCTGGAAGTTCAGCATAGCAGAAAACTTTAGTTCAATTTTTCTGTCTGAAACTTGATTTCTGGAAGTTGCAGCTTGCCTCAAGGGTGACCTGCAGTTATCACTTCTCTCTCTTTCTTGGCTGGGCTCCCAGTCTTCAGCTCAATTGGGCAGTTTCTGGAGGTTATCTTTCCTTTTGGACAGGAGCCTCTGTCAGAAGCTGCTTCCAGTAAGCCATCTTGCCCCTCCCCCCTCCTTTATGAACATTTTATATGTTCAGAACTAAGATTATCACTTTTAAAATGATACCTCATTGAAATATATCAAATTTCCATTCATTAGTACATGAGTTCATTGGAAGTATGTTTCTTGAGACTAACTAAATGTTAATCTTTAAACAAGACCTTGTAAAATAAAGATATTCATGAGAAAATTCCTGATCTTGAGGAGTATGTTGTTCAAGATAAATTTAACTGCATGTAAAAAAATACCAATTAAAGAAGGCTTTAATTAAAATTCAATCAATTAATTTAAAAACTGCACTAATCAATCTACTTGCATTTATACCTATATAAATATATGTCCTGCTTTCTTGCCCATTACTGTGGATGAGCTATCAGCTTTTATAATACTTGTATTTCTATCACAGTACTGGAAATATCCTCTGTTATCTAGTCAATAATGTTAATACTTAACTTGATTTGTCTCTTATATTTTTAATTATTGTTTTTTCAGTTTTAGAGTTTTATTTCATTAAGTGACTAGGAAAAGTTCGTTGCTTAATGCATATTTTTACTACCTTAAACTACACTATATTTTAATTGTTGAAAATTGAATAAAAATAAAATTCCACACTTGAAGGAGATTTAATTCATTTGTTCAATCATTTCAATCAATTTTTAACAACTGTTTTCAATTTTTTTTAACAAGTGAACAGTTTATTAAGAACAAAACAGGTGGGCAGCGCCTGTGGCTCAGCGTGTAGGGCCCCGACCCCATATACCGAGGGCTGCGGGTTCAAACCCGGCCCCAGCCGAACTGCATCAAAAATTAGCTGGGCACTGTGGCGGGCGCCTGTATTCCCAGCTACTTGGGAGGCTGAGGTGAGAGAATTGCTTAAGCCCAAGAGTTGGAGGTTGCTGTGAGCTGTGACTCCACAGCACTCTACCGAGGGTGATAGAGTGAGACTCTGTCTCAAAAAAAAAAAAAAAGAACTAAACAAAGGTATGATGTGATACAGTACAAGCAATCACTCAAGATAGGTATACTAGTACTACTCACACAAAAACTTAAATGTCACCTCAAAAATAATCACAAGACAAAAGAGAAAGCAATTTCACTGTTACATAATAAGATATTTCATGCAAAGTATTAACTCTGTCCCCCCAAAGCCCAACCTCTCAACAAACAAAAAACTATTTGGGAATACTGCTGTGCTAACATATTAACCACAGTATAATCATTCATAGTAAAACAGTAATTAATCAATGAATTAAATTAAATAACAAAGTTCAAACTGTCATAAACTCATAGACCACAATGATTTTACAAGACAAGCAATTCCAGAAATCTTATAAACAATAAAGAAAGAAGAAATATTTCAATATCATTCTACTTGATCTGGATACACCTGATATTATAAATTGGAGAAAATATATTGTTATAAATGGAAGTTACAAACATGTTTCACTTATAAATGAGGATGCAACATCCTAAACAACATATTGAAAAGTTGAATTAAAAAATTAATGTTTAAGTAATGTACTTTGTTGTTTTTTTGTCTAAGTTTTTATTTTTGTTTAATTACCTTTCAGATTAAAATTTTAGTAAAATTTCAGTCTGGGTGTTTAACTTTTATTTCAGAGCTTTCATTTCAATAATTTTAATAAGGAATTTTAAATAATTCCATA